>RJWJ010001896.1:0-114510 GCA_004363605.1 Indri indri | reverse complement strand
CCAGGATAGGTTGACAAAACAGCATGGTGGAGTGCAGTAGCAGAGCCCTCCACGTGGGAGCTAATTCAAGTGCACCGAGACCGTCACAGGCTCCATGGCCAGAAGAGCAAGGCCAGAGAGGCCCAGCCCACTCTAAGCTCCTGTTTCCTGCAGAGGATCCACTCCTCTGTCGTCAACACTGGAAATTATCGTGCCCTGCCAAGGACATCCAGGGTGTGTCCTTGTCTAATGACCTCAAGGGACCACCACGTATAATATATAATACAATTAGCAATAAGCCTGACATTTATATAAGAGGAAGACACCTTCAGTGCAGCAGGTGGGGAGGGAGTCATGTTACAATCATTCTTAATTCGATCATTTTCAAGAAAGGGAATATTGCTTCTCTCCCACAACTCCACCAATAAAGATTTCTGTGAAATTCAGATGATGTGGGAACAAGTTCTACCACGGGAGTTTGGGTTCTGGAAAGGAGAGCTGAGGGGGTCTGGGTAGGAAACCGCCCACCATGAAGCGACAGACCAATAGGACGCACTAGTTGGTCTGGTTACTGATTCAGGCTGATGTGCCAATGGGGGACTCCCCCCGCCCACTTTCCAAGCAGCATCTGTGCCTGCGTGGGGCCATCTGGAGGGCGTCCCTGCCTGGTGACAGTGGGATTTGAGCTGAAGAGCAGAGGGCAGCACTGGCTGGTCCAGACCACAGGCTTAGTGACCAGCTCTACACAGCCTCCCCCATGGCTGGGACACGCAGGGTCAGCCCTAGGGCCATGGGGGAGACTTGGGGGCAAACCAGGCAGGAAGGGCCACTTCTTTCCTCTCCTCACGTTTTCTAGCATGTGACATGCAGTTACAACGAATATATCAAGGGCAGCTGATCAACACCACCGAGAGTCTAAACACCAGCTCAGACACAGAAGAAAGGGCACCCCAGATGGAAGAACGGGTTCAGAGGTTCAGAGCAGGAATTGATTACACTGTGTTCTGGGCAGAGAGGCGAAATCATCTGATTAGGAGAAAAGGTCTATTAGGAAAAAGAAGATTGAGTTTTCTTCCTGTATCTTTTTTCAAAAGAAATTAAATAGAATGTACTGATCTCCTGCAAAGAAGACCAAGCCTTCCCTTCAGGAGCTTAAAATCTATTAGTGGGTAGAAGATAACAAACATGTAATCAAGCCAGAACGTGAAAACACCACAGGGCATGAGGACAGGCGTGGAGGGCACAGTTTCAAGGGGAGACAGTCTCAAGGGAGGTCAGAAAATGCCAGTGTTTAAGAGGGTCTCGATGTTAGGATCGTATCCGAAGCACTTTCCCAGGACTCGAGAACTGCCCCTGGGAGCAGCTTCTCTGGGTTTGGTCTCCAAAGTCCCATATGCTGTGGAGGCAAACTGTTTTGGGGTAAGATATGCCCGAAGTAGCTGCTTCAGTGATTCTGCATCTCTCTCCTGTCCCCGTGATTTACAGTAAATGCCGAGGGCACCTGGAGCCACAGTTCTGCGTTGCTAAGAGCGTGGTTCACTGCTCTTTGGGGAGAGATGGAAAGGTTGGGCCAGGCTTCCAGCCCACACAGGTGAGTGGGTGGGGAGAGGGCTGTAGAATGTGTAGGGTTATACCTGAAAGAGCTGTTCCCTTCGTCCGGCTGTCTCTTCCCTTCATCTTCCTCCTTTTGTTGCCCCCCTGAAGACCCCTGACCCCTACTTAGCCTTCCTAGTCAGGGGCTCAGTAGCAATGAGAAATGAAGAAGAGCTTGTGCTCACAGCTTCCTGCCCCCTCCTGCTGTGCAGAGAGAGGAGCAAAGCCTGGACCGGTGTCCTCCTCGATGAGGTGCAGGACCTGTCTGGGTCAGATGCCCACCAAGAACCTTCCATATCCTAAAGTGTGGCGGTGCCCGACGCTGCTTCACGGAAGCAATGCTGCTGAGCCTGGGGCAGTCTTCGTCCTTTGCAGAAGTCTGCTGCCCCCTTTTGGGCCTGTCTTCCTGGTCTTCAGGGACGCTCAGTAACTTCAGTTCCCACATGAGAGAGGCTGTTCCCTACAGGATCCTCCCCTTACCGAGATCAGCCAGTGTTCAGCCTGCAAGGACATCCAGGAGAGGCCTTTGGCATGCAAAGACTCTGACCCCACAGAGAGATGTCATTTCAGGTGGCTGCTCTGTGTCCACCTTTGGGACCCTGGGCAAATGACTGCATCCCTCTCAGCTGACTTCCTCATCTGGAAGATGGATGTCAGTGTGCCTAACTGTTCGGGTGGTGTGAATGACAGGGATCATACCTGGAAAGCTCTTAGCTCAATGACTAGTGCATAAAATTAGATGCTACTTTTCATCATTTACTGAAATAAGGCCCAGATGGATGAAAGGCTTAATACTTTTTAAAATAGAAGAAAATATTAGAAAATGTATTTATGACGTTAAAGATAAGGAAAGACTACTTATGAAAAGGACACAAAAGCAAAATGCACCAAGAAACAGGGTGATATAAATGGACTAAATCAAAATTAAGCACATGCATAGGACAAAAAGCAAACAGTGGATGGGAGTAATTATTGTCACTAAATACAATGCAGAAGGATTATTGTCCAAAATGTACATTTTTAAAACTCCAAAAATAATTAAGAAGAAGACAGTTAACTCAATAAAACAACAGGCAATAAATACAAACAGATCACTCACAAAAAGAAAATACCAATGGACAATGAATATATACAGAGGCTTAAGTTTATTAAGGTTAAGGAATAAGAAAAATTCAAATTAAAACATCTGTAAAATTTTGTATTCTTTTACACTGCTTAGATTGGCAAAATTAAGTGTGGTAGAATAAAAAGACGGTGAGGTTGTAGGAAAACACTCAAGTGGTAAACAACTGATGAGAGTGTAAGTTTGTACAATCACTGCATAAAATGAGCAAAATGACAACCCTTGAGAAACCTTTGAGATGCATCCATACATTGCGACATCTACAGGGATATTTATGGCAGCACTGGTTGTAGTAGGGGAAAATTTTAAACAATGGCTAAATTAAATATGATACTCTCATAATATGGAATAGTATGAAGCTGTTGAAATGAATATAATATATCTCTATGTTCTGAAATAAAATAATCTCTAAGACACAATGCTGAGTGAAAAACGCCTACATGCAGGATGCCATTTATGATAAATAGGTAGATAGGCATTTATATATACTCTATTATTTTCGGCAAGTATATACGTGTACATATATATATGCCTTTTTTAAAATTGTAGAAAGCTGAATACCAAACTGAAAACTGATAAATGCTAGAAAGAGGTTGGGAATGAGGGTAGTCCACAGCTATTTAATTTTCACTGTAATGCTTCAATTTTTTACAAGGAGAATGTATTCATGAATTCCTTATGTAATTAAAATTAATTTTTAATTGAACAAATAAAATACAATAAAACCTATGCCTCATCATAAACTTCAAAATCTGATCTAAGGGATACATAATGATAGCCACTAATGTTACTTGAGAGATTATCAAATGTCAGACGGACCCTGTTCTAAGTGGTTTCTATTTATGTTTTCTGTGTTTATGTGTTTCTATATTTTCTGTGTTTTCCCCTTTATCCTTAGGACAACATTATGAGGAGGGCCTGTTCTCATCCCTACTGTACAGATGAGGATGCTGAGACTATAGGGAGATGAAGTTATTGGCTAAGGTCACCACCCCCAGGTATTTGTAGAGCTGGAATTCGAACATAGACAGTCAGGCTGTTTGGAGGAGACAGAACATATGTAGCAGCAGCCTCCTGGCCCAGGGAATAGGCAGTCCTCCCAGCTGAAGACCCTGCAGTCCCCAAAGAAGACCTGATCTGCCTTTTCATAGCCAGACTCCCCGCCTCTGCAGGTCATGGAAGGATGGCTTGCTGAGGGCTCCCAAGAAGGACACAAGGCAGATCTTGAAGAGCCTTGAAGAGTAAGAAAAACTGGAGAGCCAGTACAGGCAAGTGAAACAAAGAGGGAAAACAGCCCAGAAGGCCCTGAGTCAAACAGTCCCTGGCAGCCATGAGAGGCTGGGCTGGGGAGGGCTCCCTGCAGCCTGGCCTCTGCCTCATCTGAGAAACCAGATTTTCACCCACAGCTCTTGCTGTAGTGGGAGAACACGCCATATTTAATCCTTCTAAATTGGACATGAATTATTTTAAAAAATTTAAAAAGGAAAAGAGGAATAAAACCTCTCTCCCAGTAAATGTGACTCTCATGGACTCTTGTATCTGATGATTAACAAGGGGCAAAATGAGGCATTTGGCACAGGGCAAGAGCAGTAAGTGAAACGTTTCAATTGAGACAGATCCAGCCCTGACTCCAGCCTCAGGCCACAAAGCACCAGGCACTTCTCAGGATTGCTGCCCACCTGCCAGCCAGAGATGGTTCCCAAATGAAGTTTGCTAATGAAAGTCTTCTCCCGGGGGCAAACCTTTGCACAGGCAAGCAGAAGGCGGCAGCATACATGTGATTTAAAGTCACCATGATGCGCTGGTAATCCCAACTACACCCACACGATCAAAGCTTCCATGATTAAAAACTCTCCCTGTAGACCCCACAAGGGTTGAGGCTGTTGTCTCAAGAAGCCCCATGAAAGGGTTCTCAGCTAGGACACCAAAGGAAGGAGTCGTCCTGGGCTGTTCCTTAGTGAGGTTTCTGGACTAGTGGTTTGCAGAAACCCTGCATCTGGATACTAATGGATAGCACCTATTGAGTGCTTGCTAAATGCCATGTGCTTAGACATATGACCTAATTTAATCCTTGCTATAACATATAAAGACAACTGTTGTTATTATTATCCCCATCTTATAGATGAAGAAATTGAGGCATAGGGAGGTTATGTAACTGCTCGAGATTGTGTAATTAATTCATAGGTACCAGAGGAAAGATTTAAACCCAGGGAACCTAATGCTAAAGCACACTATGCTCTACTTCCTCTAATCATATAGGATGTATTAAAGTAGAAATTCTAGGGGTAGGACAAGGGAATCTGCATTTTAATACACCACTCTGGTGATTCTTATGCATTCGAAGTTACAACTTCAGAATATTGTGCGCCTAATATAAACCGGTTGCTTCTTTCGAACTAACTTTGTTATTTAGCTCATTTCACTATGTAAACTTTGCACTCTTTGGAGGAGCAACGTTTCCATTCTTAACACCTTCCCTCCTTCCCTTGCCCCCAGCCTCCCTAGCACGTTCCAGGCATGGACTCAGTCAATACTTGGTAGTCCAGGGAGAAAGCTCTGGACTCAGAGTCTGAAAATCCAAACTTGTGTTCCAGCTCTGTTATTTAATTAGCTTGGGCAGGTCCCTGCAGCAGATTTAGGCTCAGCATTACCATCTGTTCAATGGAGATAATGTCAAAAAGGGATTTTAAAAATAATAATGCTTTTTAAAAAGCAACTATCTTTTATTAGTCGCTTATTCTGTGATGGGTACTATGCTAGGACGTTTGGCATACATGGACTCTGCTCCTCAGGAATCCTCAAGGTAAGTATTATTATTTCCATGTTACAGATAAAGAACTAGGATGTCAGAGAGATTGGCCTGCTTGGCTAAGCCTGAACAGCCAGCAATGTTGGGAAAAGCCTTCTTACACAGGTCCCTTTGATTCCACATCACACGCTCTTTCTTTGACACCACCCAGTGTGATCAGCCTTTTCTCTATCCCATGGATATAATGAGAATCCAATGAGATCACAGATAGATCAGTCAGGATGGGCTGGGCTACGCTGTGATTTAAAAACAGCTTCAAATCTCAGTGGCTTAAAACAGCACATGTTTATTTCTTGCTCTCGCCACATATCCATCAGGAGTCAGCAGGGCGTTTCTGTGCAGCGTAATCTCTCAGGGACCTAGATGGAGCAGCCTCCATCCTATGCATTGCTCAGGAGATGCAGGGCCACATACTGCAGGCACATTTAAAGCTTGTGCTTAATTAAATAAGCTGTACATCACATCTACTCACATTATATTGACCAAAGCAAGCCTTGGCCAAGCCCGGAGTCAATGGGGTGGGAAAGCATGGTTAAAGGCAGAGAGGAAACAATAATCGTGAACAAATAATTAATCTACATAGAAGACCACGGATGTAAAGAATACTTTGGAACGTACTCAAGTGAAACAGCATGAAGTATGCTTTTTCCCATGGAGGCACGGTGGCGGGCCCCATGGCTCCAAGCTGAGCCTCCACATGCTGCAAATCCATGGATATCTCCTCTGTTATCAGGAATCTAATTATTACTCTGCTTTCTGCTCAATTATTAAAGACAAGGCAGTGAAGAGCCATGGTAGAGGGGGAAAGTCTGTTTTGCAGCAACGACAAACCATATTTCATATGCATAAAGGGGAGAAATAAAAGAGCATTGCTTTTACTCTTATAATTGCAATTTCCTGCTCGTTTCCTTTTCAAATTAGTGGATGTAATTGTTTGGTAATAAAATATCAGCATAATATATTAGAGGCAGAGAACAGACGGGCTTAAGGGACAGTTGCCAAGAACAGGAGGGAGAGAAAAGATTGAACAGAATCAGAGTGTACAAACCTTGTAGGTCTTTCACAAAATGTATACCAGGCTATGCCTGCCATTCCCCTGCTCTCCTTCCTGACTCTGAACAGAAGCAAATGAATAGTCTAGACAAATAAGCATTCTTGATCTAGCTTAAAATTCATGTCAGTACCAGGTTCAGATCAGCAAAAGAGAGAGAAAGAGCCAGAGAGAGAGAGAGAGAGCGCGCAAGAGACAGTTTAGTAGGGAAAGAAGGAATGTGGTGCAGAACAATAGTTTTGGGATCACACTTGGATTTAATACCAGCTCCACCACCCATGGGCTGCGCCATCTTGGGAAGATCATTAACTTCTCTGAGTCTCCATTCACTCATTTATAAAGTGGGAATAAAAAATACTCTGTCTCAAGAGCTGGTGCTCCATAAATAGGAGCTATTCTTTTTATCAAAAATTAGAGTTGTTGCTTTAAACCCTGCAGAGGGACTGCGATGGACCACGGGGGTCACCCTGGGCACGATGTCAAAACAAGGGAAGATTTTCTTTGTTGCCCTCAATTCTACTATTAGCTATCCTTTCCTCCTCCTGGTGGCCTAGCCCATTGTCCTCAGGTCAATGCTGCCTGACGTTTGCCATGGCATTAATGATGGCCAAGATGCTACCTGATAAAGAAACCCCCTGAAAGAGGCCGCCATGGAGGCATGAAAGTCTCCTGGGCTGGAACCTGCTGCCACCTCCCACAACACACTGTAAAAGCAGCCACCGTCTTTAATGCCTGTCCTAATTGAGTGGTTGGACCCCATAGGTGAGCCCTAAATTGGGAGCCATGGGAGGTTAGAAATTAAACAGTAGATTCAAGTCTGTAACCTCAGAAACCTCTCAGACTGGTGGAGGGAGGACAGACAGCCAAGTCTGGAGTGGAGAGTCTGAGCTCCACTGCTCTCAGGTGTGGGCACCCTGGGAAGCCCCCACCCTGCCAGTGTGAGTTCAGGGCCCTGGGGATCCTCCACCCCAAGGGAGCGCCCCTCTGGCCATCTGCTCACAAGAGCTTCCAACGTTTGAGGGAGCAAATGGTTTCCTCATACAAACGATGGAGAATGCAGATGCCCCCTGGAAAGTATCCTCTCTTAACCCTGGAATGTCGCTGGCTGATTCCCAGGGGAGGGAGGCTGCAGTGAGGAGAAGCAGAAGGCAGAATGCTGGGAAAAACTTCCTGGTTCAGCCCTGCACATGCTCAGGGAAGGGGAGCATTGCCAGAAGAAAGGTCAGTGGGGAGCTGTCCCAGGAGAACCAGGAATGGAGAAAATGATCCTCAGTTCCAGCTAGAGAAACCTAGTATGCACAGAAGGTGGAACTTTCTGGCAAGAGTTCTCTGTCACTCTATCCCCAAAGCCACCAGGATGCAATGTGCCCCAGTGGCAGCTTGGTGGGAGTTTTAAAACAAAGGTAGTCATTTGCCTCCAGCAGGAAAGAGACTGTGAAACAGATCCCCCAAGGAAGACCCCAAGCCAATAACTGCAAAACAGATAGGAAAGTGGAAAGAAATGCCCAAAGAACAAAGACTCTCGAGGGACACTTCTGTCCAGCTAGGACCACTCCTGGAGGCTTGGCTTCGTCTTCCCAGTGTAGCCTCCTGGGCCCCATGCCAGTCAGGGTCAAAGCCAGAGGTAGCTTGCATCAGCATGACCCAGAAGTTCCCTCTCAGCTTCTCATTCAATCAACCCACAAATCCTTAGGGAAGACCTACTACATGCTAGGAAATGTGCTAGGTACTTATTAAGCATAGCACAAAAATTCTGAAAGTGCTAGATTCCTTGGGAGTAGAGAATAGTGAATCAGAGACCCTGTCAAAATCTTGGCCAGCACTGAATACGATCAATACTTGTGCCTTCGAGGAGCCCAGAGGCCACGGCTGAGCCCAACCTGGAAGCCAGCGCTTGGCAAGATGGTGACGTCCAATGTACGACACAGTTGATTCCCATCCTCATGTAAAACTTTCCTGGACTATGGCAGAGGAAGGCATCTTTTTTTTTGTTGAACTGACCAGGTACTCTCTGTCCTGACGTTCAAATATACTGTTACACTGTCAGTAGCAAGGATAGTTATTGGCTATGTTCCTTTCATCTCTTGAGCTACCCATGAGATTTTACTGTCTCTCACAATGCCTGGAGGAGGCCCGAGCAATACAGTGCATGGTGTGTGTATGTACATATACATACACATATGTTAAATGAACAAATGATCAATGGGACATCTAAATGCTTCCCCAAAGTGAATGTTGTTGATCTAAGTTTACCTCTTCTCCCATGTCCTGAGTATCTCAGGAGGCTTCTGGAATTGGCCAAAAACACATGTAGGCTAATAGGACAAGGTTCACATGCATACGGTGCTTAATATAAGCACTGTTTTTCGTCATCTTCAGCTCCTCCCTGCAGGAGCTGCCTGGACCCTGGATGCATTTTCTCAGCCAGTCGTTCCCAGCCAGGAGAATCCTTGAAGTTTGGCTCAACATCTCAGAGTGTTTGAATCTTGAATTTCAAGTAGGAGAGCAGTAGACAGCAACAGGACTAAAGCTGAAAGCTTTGAACAAACACACTCGTGACTCCATCCCATTTCCCCCTTTCCACCACCTGCCAAACCCTAACTCTAACCACTGTGTTAATTGTCTATATAGCTGGGGTTTGGGGCTACTTGACTTGTAACGGCTCCTTTATTGCTTTTCGACCTTTTCCTCATTTGTTTTGGTCCCTCCTATAGACTGTAAGGCCCTTGTGGGAGGGAAGCAGGTAAAGTAAGACAGAAAGAGACACGCCCTGCCTCATTTTGCAACCCTTCTCCTTTATGAAGAATTTACAAAGGAAAAGAAATTGAACATAGTTTTGCAATTTGGGGACCCCTCAGCTCAGTCAGGTATTTGGGGAGAGTGGAAAAATGGTATCTTCCCTCCCCAGGCCTGATGAGGGGTTCTCTAGTGGGACCACTTGCAGAAATTTGAAATTTATTTCTGCACTTCACAGGCACACAGAACTCCCCCATACCCTGACTCATTCCTAAGAAGGGTAAAGGGACTAGAACCAGGTCTGACCCCCAAGTGGAAATCTACAGGATGAAGGCAGAGTTGGAGTTACCAGCTGCTCCAGCGGTGAGGGCTGCTTCACCAGGATTGGTAGAATAGAGCAAGAGATGCATGAGTGTTTCTCATGGACCAGATGTGGGTTAGGTGGAGAGAGGCTACATAAAGCTTTCACAGGTCCTAACCAATTGAGCTGCCCAGAAGAAGTCAGGCCCTCAGCAGAAAGAGGTTGGAATTGTACCCTTGGATGCCCATGGCAAAGGAACTGGATTAGATAGATTATGGGGTCACACACAGGTCACAGAAAACTCAGGTCACAAGACCCAGCAGGGAATCTCTTAAAACCCCATGGAAGTGTCCTCAAGAATTAATTAACCCTATCCATTGGCCAATACCAGAGACCATGATGCCCCAGCTGAGCAGATACTATCTCATCAACTTAATTCTCCTCCCTCCCATGCCTCTGCCCTTGTGAGACCCAGCTAGTGACCAAGTCAGGGAGAAGTTGGGTTGGGAACCAGGAAACCAGAGATAGCCAAAGAACCATGACTGGTTCCCACCCCGGGTTTCCAGCCTGAAGCAGTCCAAGCCAAGGCAGGGAAGAATAAGTAATACTAAGTCCTATCCAGCGTTTTGACCATCACATGAGACTAAATACCCCATTTATTGGCTCTAGCCTGCATTCGTGATCTACAACAATTGCCATAGGTCTGTCTCGTATCTAAAAATTAGCAGAAAAGCCATGACACCTGCCAAGTTTCTCATCGAGCATAGGGAAAATTATTCCCACTAAATAAGTTTAAGACAAATGTCAGGAAATAAAAATAAAATTGCATTTTGATGATGTCCAAATCATTCATGTTAAAAGTTCCACTGAGGGCGGGGTGCAGTGGCTCACACCAGTAATTCTAGCACTCTGGGAGGCCGAGGCAGGAGGATTGCTTGAGCTCAGGAGTTGGAAACCAGCCTGAGCAAGAGCGAGACCCCATCTCTACTAAAAATAGAAAGAAATTAGCCGGGCATGGTAGTGCGTGCCTGTAGTCCCAGCTACCCAGGAGGCCAAGGCGGGAGGATTGCTTGAGCTTAGGAGTTTGAGACCAGCCTGAGCAAGAGACCCCATCTTTATTAAAATGTAGAAAATTAGCTAGGTGTGATGGTGGAAGCCTGTAGTCCCAGCTACTCGGGAGGCCGAGGCAGGAGGATGGTCTGAGCCCAGGAGTTTGAGGTTGCTGTGAGCTAGGGTGACGCCACGCCACGGCACTCTAGCCCAGGCAACAGAGTGAGATTCTATCTCAAAAAAAAAAGAAAAGAAAGAAAGAAAAGTTTCATTGAACAATGCCACATTTCAAAGTTCTGGATAAAATTCCAACTTTTTAAAACAAAAAAATATAGCCCTACTAGTATAAGAAATTAGGCACCAAAGAAAAAATTTCATAGTGAAAAGTCAGGAAACGATCACCAAGGCCCACCCCAAGCTTCCAAACCTCCCGAAAGGCCACAACACTCATCTCACATACAGTCACAGACGGGGAGCACGTATAGCAAATGAGATCGAAATTCATGTGGGTCATTTAAGGAGACGAACAAACGAGCCAACAAGCCAGGATGTGGGTTGACTAGGAAAGCTAACAAAAGGCAAACAAATAAACAAACAGAATTCTCTAATTTAAATATACAACAAAATTGTAAAATCTGGAAATGTTCCTAATTCGACTGAATCCTTTGGCACCAACAACTTATGAAAGGCTCCATGGGCTGCTGAAGAGTTACACACGAGGGATGTCTAAGCAGCAGGGCCTCCTTGGAAGGTTACCTGAGTGCAAGGCTCCACTGAATGGCATGGTCCTTCTGAAAAGTCAGGGACTGAGAAAGACTATGCCACATTGTGAGGAACGATGAAGCGTCCTGGAAGAATACGGTGTTCAGATGTCTGTCCCTGGTGGCCCACCATTCAAATCACTCCAAAGTGGCCCTGCCCTGGCAATGAGGTTCTTATTTCCAGACTCTGAGGGCACTGCTTGCAGACCAAAAAGAATACTTGTGGTCCATGATGGGAAACTTTTTGTCCAGCAGGCCCCGGAAAAGCAGGAAAGTGAATGACAATGAGAAGTGTGTTGATGGAAACAGGAGGTTAGAGCCTGGGGGTTGCCTCCATGCTGGCTCTCCGGATTGCTGGTGTGGGTGCCGCACAGCTGCCCTCTCACTCAGGGCCCTTCCCACAGATGCCACCCCTCCGTCAGCCACGGGGTCTCTCCAGCATCACTGCTTTCAGCACCCCTGACAGTCCTCTCAGCAATCCCACTGCATGTTAGTTTTACATTCCAAGGACCTCAGCTTGCCTAAGGATGAAAGGCTTGTGTAAAGAATGTTTTCTGATAAAACCACCCTCCCTCGACTTGCAACAGGGAGAGAAATCTCCTTCAAAGACCAAAGCAAGCAACCGACCTAAGAAGGTGGCTGTCAACATTGTCAATTCATCTGCTTTCCCACCAACAACAGCAAAGCAGACCACAATTAAGCAATTATGTTTAAGTTTTCTTTTTACCATTTTTGACATTATGAAGACCCGACCTGAAGTCTGTTAATAGTCTCTCCCTACTCTTCTTATTAGTTTTAAATAATCCTTTGTTAGATACCAAATCCTCCTCAACACCCCACTCGAGATTTGCTTTATACATAAGAAGACATCATTCACCCACACAGGGGATTTGTGCAGTAAATCACTACAGCTCAATTTCCCTGACGCTCACGTGGGAGGAAAAGAAAAAGAAGAAAAGGACAGTGAGAAAAAAAAAAATGAAAGTCTGGTCAACCTGGCAACTTGAACGAGAAATGCAACCAATTGGCCCAGAAGTTCAGGGAGTCAGGGGCTCTGTAGCTGAATGCAAATGGACCCTCAGTAGAAAAATCGTGGGGAGAAGACGGGCAGTGCAGAGAGGAAGCAAGAGATTTCTTTGGTACTTACCTGTATGGCATCGACTTCAAGTCGTCTTTAAGTGGAACTGACGGTATTACAAACACAATAAGCACTTCTAGACAAACTGGAATAGCAATCACTTCAGGAGCTGGGAAGCATTCACAATTTTGCTGTTGTCAACGCTTTCAGTGGCTTTAATTTTCAATGGTAAGCACAACTTCTATATAGTGTTGTCAAAACCGCAATGATGTTATGTCATTGAATATTAAAGGCCCAGCCCGCAGAATGCCAACACACAGATTTGAATTTCATGCTCGCTCCTAAACATCAAGACAAATATGTCTAATTTCATAAAAACCTGGCCAGCCCCAGGGAGGCTGGCAATCATATCTATTGTTACACAAGTTCGCTGGAATAAAACCTGGCCCTGCTCAGTGTGTGAGGCCAAAAGGGAGCAGGAAGAAGAGGAGAGAGAAAACCAAAGACAACCAAGATAGATGGTAAAAACTGGCTGACTCTGTGTGGCACTTGTCAGATATGCAGATTTCTAGGATATTCAGTGCCAGCGAGTCTCAGCCAGCAGGTCTGGATTCATGTTTAATGAGCATCTTTAGGAAATTGTATGGCTGGATCATGGGATGGATATTGGGAAGCTTGCAGGAGGTTGGAAACTTGACTGAAATGGAAAAGGAAGTAGATTCTATCATAAAGACCCTCCATTCCATGTCTTCAGACTCCATCCTAAAGGCAGTAGCACTCCCAGTAGAATTTTAAGCATTGGTGAGGTCATACTTGTTTCTTAGAAAGATTACTTTGGCTTCAAAGTAAAAATTGGATCAAAGCAAGTAAAAGTGAAAGCAAATAGAACAGTTAAGACTCAAACCCCACATGAGTCTCTGAACTGGGGCAGCTCTGGAGAAAACAAAAAATGGGCAGCCCTGAGAAGTAATCACAAGATCAGGACCCTAGGTACTGGATTGGAGGAGGGAGTGAGGAAGAAGGTGCAGGCTGGGGTGACAGCTGGGTTTCTTGCTTGGACAATCGAATGGCTAATAATTCATGTTTATTGAGTGCTAGCGATGTGCAAGGCTCCGTTCCAATGTGGGAGCACAGCAAGCTATGATAAGTTGCCCAATGAGGGAGTGGTGAATCCAAGATTCAAAAGTTCAAACCCAAGGCAACTGGGTCTATAGTCCACACTTCTAACCACTGCACCATGCTGATGTCAGAGCTTGCTGGAGGGTAGCGAAGGACAATGAGCCTGAGTTTACAAGTTGAGGTAGGAAAGAAGAGGAAGAACAGAGAGAGAAAGAAGGAGACTGCAGAGAAGGTGGAGTCCTGGAGATCACAGGGGAAAGATGTTTCCCAAGATCCTGCAGAAAGCAAGATAAGAAAAAGTCCTATGGGTTCAGCCACCTGGAGGCCATGGGGAATCCACCTGTATTTCCATGAATTGCTGTGGGAGACTGCGGGGACTTAGGTGAATGGGAGGTGATGACTGGGGTGACAATCCTCAGTGTGAAAGGCACAGCAAGGCAGGACAGATGTACTGTGCAGATGCTGAGGGCACACAGGCAGCCAGGCATTGAAGGCACTTAGGTTAGGAAGGGATGGAGAAGGTGGTAAGGATATCTGAGGAGTGCAGGGAGGCAACGGAGTCAGAGGGAGGAGTGGACAGCAAATGTCCAAAGAAGAAGGATGAGAGTCTGGAATGAAAGAGCATCATGGACATACAAAGTGGTTGCCAGGATATTGAGTCCCTGGTGAGGCTGTGGCTCCACCATTTGCATGGGCACGGAGCATTCTTCAGCCATGCCCACCAGCCTGAGTGTGGGTGTACGTCTGGGTCCAAAGCTGAAGATTTTCAGGACAGTTTTGTGTGGATATATGGTTAGGGTGGATAAGAATACAGTAGACAGGTGCATCAGTCTAAGTGAGCAAGTAAATGAATAGAGAAATGGGTGGCTAGATGGATGGATAAGTTCCTGAGTGTGGCCCCAGAGCAAATGTCCCCATCAGATCAACATGTAGCAAGCGGTGAGGCAGAGCAGAAACCCATGGCCCTCATTCTGACAGGGAATCCAACGATGGGCTCATTAAGAGTTGCAAAGAGCCTTTAAGTGCAGACAGCTGTGCCCTAGGAAAGCTCAACTCTGCAGCACCCCCTAAATCCCAGCCCAGGGCAGCCCAAGCCCTAGAGCCCAGGGTGATAGGAAGAGTTACAGGCATGGGCAGCCGCTTCCTGAGTTCCTCAAGTTGGAAGTCACAACTTGCAGGCAGAACACTGACATTGTGTGCTCATCTCTCTTCTTCGCCTTCTCCACATGTCCTCACTGCTTTCCTTCAAGGTGCAGGTCAAATCTTGCCTCCTAATGAAGCCTCTCATGTCCCCCATTGTTGCTGTTCCTGGGTTCGACCTTCCATCACACACAGAGTTTGAGCTGCACCCCATTTGTGTCCTGGATCACACACATTAGCCTCTACGGCTTTCTATTTCATGAGTTAATGCGGCAGAGGTGAAAGCACAATCACGGTTTGGGGCCAGAAAGACCTGGCTTTAAAACCCAGCTCCAGCACTATCTAGCAAGTCACTTGGTGTCCTGGGTTTCAAGCTTCTTGTCTATAAAATGGAGGTCATAATACTGACATTGCGAGGTTATTGGGAGAATCGGGGGGTAATTTACACACAGTCTACTATATACTCCAATGCCTGACGCATTGGGCGTTCAATAAATAAGAATATCATATTTTCACGATCATCAGTAATATTGTTTTGATGGCCTGTGATGTCTCACATCACCGCTGATCAGTGCTCATACCTTCTCCCTTCAGCCCCCACCCCCATAGCCTCAAGCCCACACCCCTGTGCCCTCATTGGCAGATGACCTTCACTGCTATCACTTAGGGTGACCCTAACCAAACTGTACCCCAGAAAAGGGGAAGCATAGAAACCCTGTGAGATGAGATGATGGGGAGAGCCCCCAGCACCTGTGGCCAAATCCTGTCCCAACCTTCAGAGAGAACTGTTCATTGATGAGGCCCCAGTAGGAAATGGAAGGCATCCCAGCTGTGGTTCTGAAAAGAATTTAGGTGCAGGTTTGAGGATGCCAACAAGAGATGTCAAGGCACCCCAAAATTAGTACAATAGGGGCTGTTGCCCCCTAGGCCTGAAGGGGCAGGTGAGGGAGGAAACGATGTTACCAAAACCCAATGAGAGCAGGAGGCCTGGAAGAGGGCCCAGCTGTCAGGAGCTGCAGGTGTGGAGAAACAGCCGCGTCCAGAACTGCTGTCCAAAGCGGGGAGAGCAGGGAAGAAACACTCTGCCCTCACTTTATTCCCCCAACCCCAGTATCCTGCCGGTACCTCCCAGTGGCTGAAGGTAATAGAAAGACAGAGGGAGCTTGAGGGATGTGGTGCACAGGGAGGCGTCAGCTTAGCAACCCAAGGCAGAAGCAGGACAGGGAAGGGCAGCAAGGATGGGGCGGGGGCGGCAGGATGACCGGCACAGTCAGCAGAGACAGCGCGGCAGTGAGGGAGTGTGCGCACCACACTCGCCAGACAAGAGTTAATGTTCTCAGAAAGGACTGGACACCTGATTGGCAGGAGGTAATTACTATCATTAAGTATTTGCTCAGTCGTTGTTGGGACACATTAGGAAAACCAAGTAGAGCCCGTTCAGGCAGAGTAGGAGCAATGCCAGCAGGATATGAGGATTTCTTGACCCTGCATCTAAGACAAATTAAGGGAAAATTGTGAAACTCTCTCAGACAGTCTTGGTCTCATATCCAGCAATCACCACCGCATGGCAATAAAATAAATAAAAATAACCTAAGACCTGGTCCAGAGGAGGGAATTGGCCCTAACTTTGGCAGGCCCGAGACAGTGAAACATGACCAAGGGGTATCCATCAGTTAAAAGGAAAGCCCCCTAAGAGTGTCGGTGGAGGATGGTCTCCACTCAGGGAGTCACAGAAGCAAGATTCAGGGAGTAGCCGCGGAAGCTCCGATGGCACTGGGAGAGAGATTCTGATGTCGCTCACAGACCAGCGGTTATTTTCTTCCTGGAAGGGAAAGCAGCCTGGGAAATAAGCTATGATGCTCTGGGGATTAACGGTGCAGCCCCTGCCGGGAGCAGGTGGCAGCTCAGCGGGCTGGAGAGGCTGCAGCCCCACGTCCCTTCCCCACAACAACTGTGAGTTTTATTAAGAGATGCTCAGATTCGATGAGAGTGGGGATTATGTGGAACTCATCTCACCACCCATTTGACTCTGTTGATTAAGTTTCTTTCTCTAGGACCTTGTGATGCGAGTGCGTGGGAGGCTGGTAAGGGGGGAGCCAGCCCCTAAAAACCCCATCCCTGTGGCAGCAGGGTCGCAAGGACTCCAGGCACAATTTCCATTTAGGCCCCATACCAGTGACAGTCCCCATAAAGGTGACATGTGGGAGGGGGATGATAATAGTTCCAGCCACTTCTGTCTTTTTAATTGTTGTTTCGTGATATGATACACGAAAAAGTTCTCCGAAGAGGCGAATATAAGATATTATAATATGGGCCAAGAAATGTATCTACAAATGCAAATGAGACATAAAGCTACAGTTTCCTCTTTGGATTAAAATATGCATATTCATGACACACATATAGGTATGTATTATTCATACACATAGATATTACACATACATGTACACATATATATATGTAGTTAAAAACACCTTCCTGTTGCATCCTGTTCCGGGCACTATTATCTCTCTACTGGATTATTGTTCTCACCCTCTAACTAATTTCCCAGTTTATAGCCTCGCTTTCTACAATTTCCAACACAGGTCATGTTACACAACTGCCTGTAACCTTTCAATGGCTTTTCACTTCCTTCATAGAAATAACCAAAGTCCTCCAATGGCCTACAAGACCCATCACCTCTCTGAACTCGTCACCCTTAGCTCACACTATCTCACTCCAGCCATACTGGATTCCTTCTTGGTCCTCAAATATGTCACAGCTTCAGGTTTTAGCACAGGCTATTCCATCTTCCTGTACACTTTTCCTACAATACCTGCACAGTGAACTACTCCCCCAACACACATACACACATACACACACTCCTTTTCCAATGTCATTTCAATGAAGCCTGCCCTGTTTAAAATTACTCTCACCCTGCTCTTCACAGTCTATATATCTCCTACCTTGTTCTATTTTTTCTTTTATTTTCATAATTCATAGCATTCTATCACACTATTTGAGTTTCTTTATTTGTTATATTTATTGTTTGTTATCCGTCTCCTTCTCTAGAACGTAAGCTCACAAGG
Source organism: Indri indri (assembly GCA_004363605.1). NCBI lineage: Eukaryota > Metazoa > Chordata > Mammalia > Primates > Indriidae > Indri > Indri indri. The sequence goes on along the minus strand of RJWJ010001896.1, from coordinate 96,705 downwards.
AAAATGACTCACACATTGTTCACACTTAGAACAGTACCTGGAACACGTAAGGTGCTCAACAGGTATTTCTCAAATGAATGAATGAATGAACAAATGATCTACCATGTGCCAGGCCTTTAATTTCAGGTCTTTATTCCACTCTGTTTGTGCCTAGCATAAATCTTCTCCCAAATGAGTGCTCCATAAGGACTAATTGATGATGTCATTTATTCAACAGACATTTATCGGAGCCTATTTTACCTAAAACATCATGAGAAATGCTAAGAAATATAAGAAACCCAAGCTGCTCTCACAAAGTTATTATCTAATTGAAGATGTGGTTGACATCACAGTTTTCCTCAATATCCAATTCTCCCTTCCTTCCAGATACCTGGAAAATTGTACTTTTCAACCACCCTGCAGGTGGGCAAGGTTATGGGACTAACTCACCAACGTAATGTGGGCAGGAATGATAAGTGTCACATCCAGGATAAGTCAATAAAAAGCACAATCTACCCCTATGACAATAACCAAAGAGTCCCCAGATTCCTGTATGGAAGAGACCCTCTTAGCTTAGATCCTTGAGGTACCACATGGAGGTCAGTTGCTTGTAAAGTTACCTTGAACTGCAACTGACTTTATATATACAAACAAATAAACTTTGCAGTGTTGAGTCACTGACATTTGGGAGTCTTTCATCCCTGCATAACCTAACCCTTTCTGATTAGCATGGAGGCCGGCAGGCAGGGCTACAAAACCGATAAGAATGATGAGAACTGAATGAATAGCTTTCGTGAAGTTGGATGTATAAAGCGGCCAGTAAGAGATATCATCTTTGAAGTACTCATTAAGAGGCTGGATGGTTGGGGAACTGTTGGGTAGACTGAATGAAAGGACTGAGGGCATTGTAAGGATGAGTAGGATTTAGACAAGCAGGAAAAAAAACCGGAACACTGTAGTTGGACAAATGGCTTGAAGGAAAGCCTAACGATGATGATGATTATGACGATTATGACGGGCCGTGGAGGGGCATGCTCAGAACGGAAGCCAGCAGAGAGAGTATGGACAGGCTGATCAAGTCACCAATCAGTGAAGCCCGACTTACAAAACCGTCAGCGTTGGGGCAGGCCTCAAACAAGGAGAAGCACATTTCACAGGAGCAAATGTTACTTAAAATTCAGTTTACCCTTTTTTGTTGATTTAGGGTGGCTGTTTAATTAGTTTTTAGCATTGCGCATTGTTTATGGTCATCGTTTCGATAGAAGTTAAAAGCGAGAAAGTTTACCATGCCCTTGATTTGTGGCCAAAATAACTAACTGCTCCAGATCGCTCTTCCGTCCCCTTGTCACATTTCTGATTTAACAGTGTCTCTGACCTGGCGAATTGCTTCTAAATCATACCACTGGGTTTCCTGAGCGTCTATTGTGTGGAACTTCTCCCATAAGACAACATCGCCAGAGCTGAGAAAACACATCTTCTCTCCGTGTTTCAAGTGATAGGTTGTCTGATAACAAATGCAATCGTCCAAAAGAACATTTGTTTTCTGGAAACAGCATTGTGCTCAACGAGGAAAATGCTACAAAAAGCTGAAGCCAAGAAGTTCACTCTGGAGGCCACCAAGGATGACCCCTGAGCAGGCCTAAGACTTGCCCATGAACCAAGCCCAACTTGGAGAGGGCTCCAAGGAGAGGCCACTTCTTCTCCGTGGAGAGTCTCTAATTAACGAACACAAGGTAATCAATTACCTATGCACAGGACCCTGTGCTGAGAGCTATGGGGGATGGACCAGGACACTAGGCTCTGCGCCCACATTCCCTGCAGCTCTACTGAGGACACATAACTAACTCGCAGGAAAAGGAGGCTAACAGGGCTTCCCAGCAGCCACATTATCCCAGCTCCCTTCCTGCCACCACCAGCATCACAGCCTGCCTGCCCAAGAACTTCCAGGGAGCCTAAAAGAGGAACAACCTCAGAAAGAACTTCCTGAGAGAATTCAAAACACAGACAACTAATAGAAAGTAAAGATTACCTAAAGTTCTAAAAATGAGACAGGGACGAGGTTGCTACAAACATAGCATATGCAGGAATGGTCTATTTCAGGAATATTCCTATTTGTGGGGATTGCTATAAGTTGTTAGAGGATGTGCTCTTTGAAAAAGAGGTTTTCCTCAAAGCCTCTAGGATTTCTCCATTTTAGGGCTCCCATTCTTCCAGTAATTCCTAACTTCTCCTCCTATACTAATGTGGACCCTTTGCCCTGCCAAATTAGTCTCCCACTGCCCCAAACCCTCCCCCAACCACATACACACATGAAAGCATGAAAGCATAGTACTGCGGTTAAGAGCTTGGATGCTGGAGCCAGACTGCCTGGTTCAAACCTCAGCTTTATCGCTCTTCAGATGTGTGGTCCTAACCACCAAGTGACTCCACTTCCCTTTCCCTTGAGGTCCTCATCTACAAAATGAGGCCAGGCATGGTAGTGACCTCCAAGGTCTCTTACAGGGACGAGATGGAGTGATACGTGGGAAATACTCAGAATGGTGCCTGGCCTGTGCCTGTGTCGTCTGTTGTCATCACTGCTGCTCTTACTGAGTGCATTCCAATTCAACGGGCAAGGGGGAGAGTTTTTGCCATGTGCTAGGGCGATGGACTATAAGAGAAGTATTTTGCAGAGCCTCCACCCTTGAGGTTGTTATAATCTGCTTGGAAAGACAAATCATAGCTATAGAGACTGACTAGAGAAGATTCTAGGGCTTGAGGGCCAGATCACGTGTCCTGCACAGTTGGACCCCAGCTCTCAGCCCTTACTCTCACACCCGACTCCCTTCTCGTCTGAGTGAGCGGGTCAAACATGGAAGCAAAGTCAATTGATATTGGTATGTTGTAATCCTGCAGAAACGTGACATCACTATGCTCCTCTGTCTCAAGGACTGAGGCATCCCACTGTGACCTGTGGTTCCTGCAACATACAAAGCAGGGGTTGACAGGTGCTCCAGGTTGACAGGTTCTCTGAGCTACTATTTCTTGAACCGTCAAGAAACACCTTTCAAAGTGGCCCAACTTGCCACAGCAGCTTTGGGCTTCCAATCTACCACTGCTCATGTATAGGGCAACGACCTGCACAATGGATCCTGCCCCTCACCTGTGCTCAGGGCAGAAGGGGCAAGCACCACCTGCCATTCTGTCTGGCACCCTTTATTAGAAACCCACTGCCCTCTTCTTCTTAGCCCAATGAAAAAACTTCAGTCTTCGACCTCTTTCCATACACACTCTCCTACACCAGGACACTGCAGGGCATTGTGCAAAAATACTGTGGTTCCTAAATGGTTCGGTAACATCGTCCCATCTGTGTTCACATTTAAAACAATTCACAATTCCAGCTGATGGCCAGACCCTAGGACAGGGTGCGGCTGAGGAGGGAGCCTTCCTGAGTCAGTGTCAGTGGTGTCAGTGGCAACTGGGCAGTCAAGAAATGCTTTCCAAAGGCCAGAGTTTAGCAGATACTTGAGCAACCATTCAAGCTGAGATGTAAGGGGATGGTCAGAAGTGGCTGAAGTGTGCCAGATGTGGGAATTGGCAGAGACAAAGATGCAACACGAATCGATGTGGCACCTGCAGAGGATAGTGCGACGACGATGACAACACGCAAATCAGTGCACGGAGGCATAAACACACAGAGATCTATTTCTTTATGTTAGAGGACGTTTCACACTACAAAATACACCTCCATATGCTATCTCATTTGATTTTCACAATTGAGCAGTTGGATGGGCAAGGTATGATATGATTCTTCACATCACAGGGAAGAAATTCAAACTCAAAGAGAGGAAACTTATTCAGTTCTTCAAGTCAACAAATACAGAATGTGGATGTCAACCCACAAGTTTGAATCTAGGTTCAGTGCATTTCCTAGATGTCCTCTCTCCTCTCCTTCTCCCTCTCTTTCTCCCCCTTTCTCTTCCCCTCCCAGCAGTACTGCACTTGCAGAAAGGTCACACAGGTAGCTCAGGCACCTAGAAGGAGGTCCCTGTGTGCCAGCTGAGCCTACACCTCCCCACATTCTGTCTTATGAGGAATGAGCCCCAAAGGTTAGAGGGCTAGTTTTTCCATCGTGCCATCTCCTGCCTGCTGTGGGGCTGGGGCTCCCACTTACTTATTCTCTTGCCAGTGGGGAGTCGAGAACCCGAGGCAGAGGGGAGTCCTTCTCAGGAGACCCACCTGATGAATCACTCTGCATCAGGGACATGCTATCACAGAGTGAGGATAGGAACAGGACAAGAGAGAGGGGGCCTGGGAAAATAACCAGCTTTGAGAAAAAGAAAATGCCAGTACGGTTGGCTGGGTTGCCTGTATTGACGGATATAAATGCACGTAGGGGGCTATAACAATAAACAAAAATAAATAGAAGAATTAAATCACTGAGGAGGAAAATGTCAGGCTGCATATGTAAATGTCACTGTCAGATAGTCATTCCTGGCCAGCCAACTGGCCCAGGGATTCAGCACATCATAGCCCAAGAGACTTGGGAATATGCAGAAAGATACAACGCAGTCTCAGATTTCCCCTCTTTCAGTGATTTCTAGAATTTTCCTTGGTTTAGGGACTCCATAGGAATCCTGGATGTGGCTGCAGCTGCCCTGTGCCACACATGCACACATGCACATGTACATGCACACACGTACACATCATGGATCCCATCCAGACTTGAACTTATGAAGAAGATCCTGTGCCAACAACCTCTCTTCACACCAGACCCTAGTCCCCTCCAAGCTGCTTCCCCTGGAAAAACTCTGATAATTTCATTCCAATACAGGTGGCAGTGCCTGAGAAAGGGGCTTCCAGGGCTTTGTCCTGGGTAATATATGTACCCACTGAGGCCCACGCCTGCAGCAATGAGCCTGCAGGAAAGGCAGTCTCGCAGGGTGAAAGTGCTGCATAGGGCACACACCTCATTTCCCCGTGAGGCCCCAGCACAGGGGAGAACTACTAGAACCTCTAGCCTTGGCTCATTTGGAGTGCTAAGGACAAGGACAGCAGGGCCCCTGGACTCCCTAGTTTCCACTCCAGTCTGCACTTCAGACAGCCTGAGATGATGCTCTCCAGAGTTAGCAGGCAAGAGGCCCATTTCCAGGTGAATAGGAGCCCCAGGAGGCCTTGCCCACCCATGCTTCTTTCTACTCCTGGACTCAGGACCCTGGCTCCCAAGAGGCCCCACCCCTGGAGGGAACTGGGCTTACTCTTTCTGATTCACCTGCTGTCTTGCACCCTGGCCAGCTCTTACACGTGGGATCCCTCTGAGCCCCTCTAGGAGTCATCACGGCCCTTTGAATTGGTGTCTATCTCTCGCCATAGGAGTACAAGAGCCAGATGGTCATTCCTCTGTGATACAAATTGATTTCTGGTCTCACCCTAAAGTCACCTCTTTCAAGCATTCAGAAATGCCCAAGTCTAGGTGTCTAAGGAACAAATCATCATTCGTCTTCCCACAGTCCTGCCCCATTCCCAACTCAAGCTTTCGAAGATTTTTTTCTTACCCCCAAACCTACCCTCCAAGTTTTTCTGGACTTTTTCTCTCTGTGCTCTGGCGAAGTCGGTGCACAGCAGTGGACAACATTATAAGGTGAGGTTTACCCTGGTGGGAAGAAGACAGGGGCCCTCCCTGCAATAGAGACCAGAGAAAAAGGTAAGTAAAGGCATTGATGGCAGAAATGATCTTACTGTGAGAAGGACCTGGGGCCACTGGCCCTGCTCGGGCCAAAGGGTTTGAGTGGGAAAGAGGGAACATGAGATCAGAGATGAAGAATTCTCAAAACACACTAATTGACCAGCAGCTCTCTGGACATGACCTAGCCCTGCGTGCTCTGCCTTGGAGCCCTCAGCCCATCATGGAACATTTCATGGGGATGAACTTAATGGCTGGAGGCACTTGTCATCGAAACTCCATCGCCTGCACCTGAACAAACACTGCTTTAAACTTTAAACAGTGCCCTTCCAGAACACATGCCTCCTTAAGAGGGGTGTGTGTGTGTGTGTGTGTGTGTCTGTGTGTCTGTGTGTCTGCGTGTATGAGTGTTATCTGTGAAGAAACTATTAGCTCCTCTAGGACAAGGACCGAATCTCCCTTGGCATTCCTTTCCTCCTCACCGCTGCCCTCTACCCCTAGCAGGGTTGGGTGCATAGCTGGGAGTTCACATGATGCAACCATGGGAAAAGCTGCCCTTAGACACAGAAGACCCAGGCGTTTTAGACTTGGAACTCATTATCTGGCAACTTTGGGAAATTCAGTAAAATTCTCTGAACCTTTGCTTTCTCACCTGTAAAATGGGGCTCACAAGACATTTGGGCTACTTTACTTCTTTAATGGAAAACCAATTTGAAAATATCTTAAACTAAGATAGGCTATTCAAATCTTACATACTGCAGACTCTGGCATTCAAAACTTCTATCACTTCATCTTTGACTATTTACAAGAGACCCCAAAATCCTATGACATAACAGTATGTCACCCTTTTGCTGGGGTCTGATTTACATTCAGGGGCCAATAGGGCCAGCTGAGCAGGGAGCCTAGTGAGTGAGCCTAGCTGGCCACCCAGCACCCGACCATCTCGAGTGCAGCCATTCTCCCCCGTGGGCAGGCACTGCAGCTCTTGTTAGGAATCAGAAGGTGCAATGTCTGGTCCTATTTGTGTCTCTATGCCTCCATGATATGTCTTGAATTTTTCCAATTGCCACCTCCTGCCCACCCTAGTCTATCTCGTCCTCCTTGGGCTGTTGCAATATCCTCCCTCATAACTCGGCAGCTCGTTTCTGCTTTGTCCCCAATGGACTATTTTTAACACAGCAGCTGATATGATCCTTGAAAATTTTAAGACATATCCTGTTGTTCCTTCATTCAAACTCTCCCATCTCTCTCCAGCCTCCCCATCACACCCAGGACTCTCTGCAGGCAGAGACTACTGTGCCCAGTGCATGGAGGGAACTGAGAAAATATGTGTAGAATGAGCGAGTGATCACTATACTGCATTTGCAGAGAGAGGGAATTACACACAACTGTGTTTTTCATGCATTTGAGATCCACAAAGGCCCCAGGATACAATCTCACAGATGCCAAGACTCTCCTGCACTACAATTGTAAATAATCCATACATATTTAATTGTATATGGAAGTGAATCGAATGACACCTAAATCCTCATTTTCAGACAATGCCTAGAATAGGTGTACAAAAGAAATCCATGATTGTGCATTGAAGCGTGAGGTTAGACTATGTGCAACCCAAGAGAGGGTGGGGTCAGATAAGAGGGTGACGAGATCAGAGCCCCTGACAGGCCGGGAACCCCGCTTGGAGCTGCCCGGGGCAGGGCAGTTATCGCAGCCCACAGGGGAGGGGCTGCACCTGGGTGACTTGCTGAGAAAATTCTGTGGAGTATGTTAATTTCTTTGGGACTTCAGAGGCCCATAACTCTTGGAGATTAATAAGAATCTGGGAAGTATCTGTCTTTGCCGGCTGCTTTCATTTGCGCAGTAATAAAGCTCTCCTTTCTTGTTTAATAAAAACAATGTGGAAACAAATGGTTCTGTGCACAATGGAACTTTAGAGAAATGAATTCGGCGGCACGGAGGGAAGTGTTTCATCACGCTGCCGGCTCCCCAAGTCTAAAGCAGAAGCCATGTTTCCTCTTCCCCCACCACACTCGCACACCTCACCCCACATTTTGCTGGTGCTTCTAGACTCGCTCCTGGAGCACCAGGCAGGTGGGCAGATTGGAAAGGGGAGGGCTCTGCTGGCCTGTGCCTCTTCTGAGAACAGGAAGCTGGGGCCTGGCCCCCGAGACCCCCGTGGCCGCAAAAGGGCACAGGTGGAGGCCAGTCTCAGACTGGAAATAAATCCGAGGAGGAGGAACTAGGGTTCCTGTAAATGGAAATCTGCCAGGGGAGAGAAACAGGCTGAGGGACAGCTTAGAGGTATCACTGGGACAGATTGCTAATGGGTCCCAGGGAAAAATTGGGGCCCCATTGCTCATTTGTTTGTTCATCAGGCTTAGGTCCAGGGAGGACAGACAGTCCCTATCTGACTGCCTCAGCTGCAGAGTCCAAGCACCAGCTAAAGGAGCCATCACTCTGGCCCAAACAGTGCCTCTGATGCCTCACCCTTCTTTTCCCCATTGCCGATACTTGAACTTCTACCATAGATATGACAGAAAAGCAACAGCTTTCACTGGAAGGTGGTGTCTCCTTTTCAGGGTCCTATTGGCCACCTGGGAAATGGCACTAAGGCTGGTGAGGACCTAAAGGCTGCTGGAGCACCTCTTCACTGTGGAAAAACCCAGAAAATACAGGATTTATTAACTGCCTACTATGTGCCCTGCCCTGCTGGCCACCATCCCCAGGAGGACACATGAATCACGGTAATGAATTAGAACCTCATTAAATTAGACAAGTAGGGGGTCTGGCCTATCTGCATTAATGAAGATCTGATTTATTAACTATCTTTAAAGAAATGCAGTTTTATTACTTTCAAGTATAAGCATTGATTCATATCAAGTGCCAACAAGCATTGCCAAGTGGAGGTCCTGATGGCCCTGCCTTAACGAAAAGATAAGATTAATTTGTAATTAACGGTATCCATTTGCATGGAAACAATTAATGGGCTAAAGCCCTCATAAAAACAGTGCAATCTATTAACTAGATTAATAATGCCCACCTTACAATCTAGGATAACTTATTAGTTTTTTCCAGAAAAGGCAAAGGTCAGATCTCCTGGAGCTTGGGTGCTATGCTGAGCACAGAGAAAATTATAAAGGTGTCCAAGCTTGTTTGCATGGTCCCCAGCTCCCTTATCTCTTTTTCCTTCTCAGTTTCTTTCAGCAGACATTTATTGAGGGCAACTGAAAGAAATTTAAAGAGAGAAGTATAGGATAATCTCTAACCGGAAGGAGCTTCCAGCCTGGCTGGGAAGACAAGACACATACACATTAAAATGTTCAGGAAAAATTCAAGTGCTGGATCAAGGCAATGTGTAACAAATAAGCACCAACTGTGGTTGACCCCTTAGTTGTGCTAGTCAGTGTGGGAAACTCATAACCCTTAGGTATATGCTACAACCAAGCAACACTTGGAAGCAGCCATTATAACATCTTTTCGCATTCTGCAGGTGAAAAAAAGAGCTAAGTCACTGCATGTTCTATAGCTGATCTACATTCACACAGCTGACAAATAAGATGTATGGAAACTGGTCTTCAAAAATGACTCCACAATGAGCAATACCTCCTAGTATTCATACCACCGTATGGACACCTCCTCTTAAACCCAGGCTGGTTCTATGGCTAGCTTTTAATCAACAAAAATACTGCAGAATTGGTGCTGTGTGACTTCTGTGGCTAGATCATAAGAAGCCTTACCCTATCTGCCCAGACCTCTTAGAACATCTGCTCTGGGTGAAACCAGGGACTATGTAAGAAGCCCAACTACCCTGAGACTGACATGCTGTGAGGAAGCCCAAGCTAGCCACATGCTGAGGCTATATAAATAAAGATGCCTGAACAGTCCTCAGCAATTCTAGCCATCCCCACTGAGATACCAGATATGTGAGTAAAGACTCCATCCTGGACATAAGATCAGTTGAGCCTCCAGTTGACTCCAATACCAGCCACCATGTGACTATAACCACAAGAAAGATCCCAACCAAGAACTGCCCACCTGAGCCCAGTCAATCCACAGAACCATTATTTCTTAAGGTTTTATGCAACAGATAACCAGAGAGAGCTGGTAATATTAAAATTTTTAGAGCAGTCTAATGCCAGTGTTAAAAGCTTAGTCACCATGCCATACGGGCAATTGGGTATTATAGATCACTGTGTGATGAGTTAATGTGTCTTCTCACCTTTATCCTTTCTTCTTCCCTCAGTTGGAGAACACAAAACACATCTCTTTCATTCTAATTTCTGTCCTTTGAGAATGGTATTCAGCTTGTGAGCACGCCTGAGAGTAGCTTAACCCTGCCCAGCTTCCATGGATCAGCATGAGTGGAAGCAGACTGAGGCCCTCACCAGAAGCAGATGCTGGCGCCATGCTTGTTACATAGCCTGCAGAACCATGAGCAAAATAAATCTCTGTTCCTTTATAGCAACACAAAAGGACTAAGACAACAGTTACACATCAATTAATGAAAGGAATACATTCTGAGAAATGCGTCAATAGGTGACTTCATCAATGTGCAAACATCACAGAGTGTCCTTACACAAACCTGGATGGTATAGCCTACTACACATCTAGGCTATATGATATAGCTTACTGCTCTTAGGCTACAAAACCCGTACAGCATGTTACTGTACTGAATACTGTAGGCAACTGTATCACAGCAGTATTTGTGTATCTAAACATAGCTAACCAGGGAAAAAGTACTATAAAAATATGGTATAAAATATAAAAAACCAGTACACCTGTATAAGGTACTTACTATGAATGGAGCTGGCAAGACTGGAAATTGCTCTGGGGAGTCAGTGAGTGAGTAGTGAGTGAACACGAAGGTCTAGGATGCCACTGTGCACTGCAATAGACCTCGTAAAAACTGTACACCCAGGCTACACTAAATTTATAAAAACAATTTCTTTCTTAAGTAATAAATTGTTTTACTTTATAAACTTATTTACAACTTTTAAGTATTTTGTATTGACACTTAGCTTAAAACACAAACACATTATACAGCTACACAAAAATATTTTCTTTCTTTACATCCCTATTTTATAAGATATTTTCTGTTTAAATTTTTTTTACATTTAAAGTTTTTTGTTAAAAACTCAGACACAAATACACAGACTGACCTAAGCCTACACGGGGTCAGGACCATCAATATCACTGTCTTCACCTACACATCTTGTCCACTGGAAGGTCTTCAGGGGCAATAACACACATAGAACTGTCATCTTCTATGATAACAATGCCTTCTTCTGAAATACCTCCTAAAGGACCTCTCTGAGGCTGTTTTACAGTTATCTTTTATTTTATAAGTAGAAGAAGTAGACTCTAAAATAACAATTAAAAGTATAGTATAGTAAATATATAAACCAGTAACATAGTCATTTACTGTCATTATCAAATATTATGTACTACACATAATTGAATGTGCTATACTTTTATACACTGGCAGTTTACACCAGCTTCACCAGAAACCTGTAATGTGTTGCTCTACGATGTTACTAAGAAGTTTCCAGCTCCATTATAAACTTATGAGGCCACAGTTGCATGTGAGGTCTGTCATTGACCAAAAAGTCATTATGCAGTACTTGAATATACTAGTTTTCATATTTTTGAATTGACTTACAAGTTTTCAATATTTGGCCTCAGACTGTATCTCCAGATTTAACTTATATGAATAGAGTAAGAAGCTTTCTCAAATCAGATTTTAGTAAAACCTCAAAAAAACACTACTACAACTACACTTTTCTTAAAATGAAAATAAAATATGGAGAGGTACAATAACTTGTATTATCACACCAAGTTTGCAAGTAAAGAATCTGAGATTTAGAAAGAGCGATGATTTGGCTGAGGCGGCATGGCCCCCTGAACAGAGAAGGCCAGGTTTGAACCCTATGGTTGCACTTGAAATTGAACTCGAAGCCCATGCCACTCCACTCTGACCTTGCTAATGTAATAATTCATCTGTCCAAACACAGATACTTGTTTGAGCAACTACTTTCTGCCCAGTCCTAGAAGAGATAAGACAAAGAAAAAGAAAAACATCCAGGATTTCTTCTCAAGAGGTCACGATCTAGCAGGAGAGACAGAGGAAATATAAGCATTATACTTATTTTTTAGATCAATTCAGAAAACATTACTAGATTGTGTGTCAAGTTTAAGGAGGCCTATAGAAGTTCCAAAACAGGAAGAAAGGATAACACCCAGAAGGATAGATATGAAGGTCATATGTCAAGGTCGCTCCAGGAAAGCATGCAACATTCAAATTAGGAGAGCTTCTTTGCAGAGAGCTTATTACAATGGGGCAGGGTGAAGAGGAAGGAGAAGGGCCAGTGTGGCAACCCAGGGGTAGCAGCAGTGGAGCTGTGACCAACCTCAGGCTGACGGGAGGAGGACAGGGAGGGGTTACTGATGCTGACAAGGAGACAGGCTTGTGCAGAGCAGGTCATGCAGTGGGCAGGGACCTTACAGTGGCAGGTGGAGGTGACCCCACTGAAGGGAAGGAGGAGGTGAAATACTTTAACCCCACTCGAATCCCTCCTTATTGGCCCAACAAGCCAGAAGCCCAAGGGCTCATGTGCCTGTTGATGTAAACCATACAGGGTGTCCCACAGGGCAGAGGGCAGAGGGCAGAGGGCAGGTGGGGAGTGGATCTGGAGGGCCACGGGAGATATGAAACGTGGGGGACTCTGACTTGCAGGTGGGACCTGAGTAGGTGGAAGGAGGAAAGCATCCCATTCAGGAGCCGGTGTCTGGAGTCAGGGCAAAGGTGTGAACAAGAGCAGTGGAAGGTGGTGGATGGCAAGACACCTGGCCTAGCTAGGCTGAATGGGCTTAACAGGGCAAGTAGTGGGACTTAAGGTTGGGCCAAATGTTCATTTCTTGAAATACAGGTTAGATCATCAGCATGATGGCCAGCACACAGCAGAAACTCAATGAATCATTTTTTAAGAAATATGCCGACCTAAACATTGAATGCACAAGTATGAGAATCTGAGATCCATCAAGGGAATCCCTTCTTAGATCCCGCATGCACAGAGCGGCTGTTGTAGGTGAGCTGGGCGAACATGTTTGGTGTCTTTCATATATTTTCTTCTTTCTGGCCTTTAATTTTGAAATCACTGTCCCACTCTATAGATATAGCCAATGAGGTCTGGGAGAGCCACATTTCCTTCAAGGAGAGTATAATTCCAGGCTTTTCTCCTGGAATTATCTTGAGCGCTAACCCAGGACATGTATATTGGGATTACTGGGGGCAGAGCCTCTGGACGTTGGGGGTATAGCAGGGCAGAAAAGAGCAAAGAAGGAGCCACACAAAGAAGCAAAGTCTCTAAACCACAGCAGAGGATGGCAGCTGGTGGGCCTGACACCCCCACCTCAGACCCAAGGGCTTCCTCCCTCCAAGCCCCAAATTAGGACTCAGTTAGGCTGATGCTCTCCACCAGCAATGCAACAGCGTGGAGACATCTGCCTCATTCAGGTTTGTCACTGTGAGACCTTAAGCTGATATGCCTGTTAAATACTCATGTAACAAAGAATGGGAGGAAAGGAGGTAGGCAGGGAGGGAAGGAGGGAGAGAGGGAAAAAGGAATTCTAAAACGGTTACCCTCAATAAACCCATCACCTGGATGTCCTTACTGACCACCTGTGTCTCTCCAGAACAACACTGGGTGCTGTTGAAAGACAGGAAAAGGAGACACAGCCCAGCTGGAGGACAAGACTGTGTCGAAAGGCATTCACCAAGTAGAACCACTAAAGAGCAGGCTGAATAACACAGAGCTAGTCACAAATGGAAGAAACAAATGCACAGAAAGCAAAGGACAAGGAAATGGTAGATCTGAACCAACCATTCAGCTCAAAGTGTAGGCTCTCAATAGGACGAGAGGGTGGAGGAAGGTTCCCAAGTGAAGGGAACAGCTTGGATGGAGGCAAGGAGGTCAGCACCAACAAGCCATGTGTACAGAACATTGAGGACACAGTTGCTAACTCCCCCAGTTCACAATTCGCATCACAAATATTGACACACACACCCGGAGGACTGCCTAAGGCACAGGGGATTTGGAGATCAGAGGGAGTCCCTGCTCCCCAGAAGCTGCCAGCGTAGTCTCAGCTCTGAAAATCTAAGAGTGGCCAGAAACTAGCCAGACTTCTCACCCCAAACCAACATCCCTCTGGAGAACTCTGGAGTGCTGGCAGTCTGGCTTCTACTCTAGCATCCCCCGGTAAGGGATGACATGTGGGAAGTAAAAAATTGTTTGCTTTCTTTTAATCAAGGACACTCTTTAAGATGCTTAAACACAATACTATTTAAAAATGGGCAGTTTTATATAAAGGGAAGGAGAAAAAGTACAGCAGGAATGTACAGTATATCAGATTGAATTAGTTTTTTGTGCCACAACATGTAAACAAATCTGTTTAATTAGAACACCTTGTTTTTATTGCATTCTGAGCAATTTTTCAATGATGAGACAACAAGACGATGGGGAAGGGATTCTAAAATTTCTCAGGGACACCCAGAGCTCTTCTCTCCTTCTCCAGTAAGCCCAGCTTCTGGGCCATTCCCTTGGATCCCCCATAAGGGCCCCCGGTACCCCTTCTTTCCCCTTCCACCCCCCGCCAGCTGCCTTCAAAATAACATCTATTTGCACAGATTTCAGCAGACTTTAGGCACAGAGGGGAGATGAGATGTGGTCTCTGACATGATGAAAACTTGGAACGCCCGAAAATTGGACAGAGGGAAACCTTCAAAGCCCCCAAGGCTCCAAGAGAAGCTATCAGAGAGGAGCAGGCCCTGGACTGGAGGCAGACATCTGATCCCCAATGTGGCCCTGGGGGTGGGTTGTGGGCTCAGTCCCCGTACTCAGGCCTCTGTCTCCTGGGGAGATATGTCAATTTTTGTAGGAGAGAGCTTGACAGAGTTCCCCTGATAGCAACCACACAAGGGATTCTGACCTGTGTGTCAGACCTACACACCTTCCTGACACATAGAAGCCCTAAATCAAGGGATCTGAGGATTTATGGGAAGCATCTGATTTCCACTCACCCCACTGAGAGCCCAGAGGATGCCCTAAACCCCCCACATTCCCTGCCGTGGTTCTCTCCTCCCCAAAGTGAACACCATCAGGTCCTTACATACACCCACGCTTCTCCCCTCACCCCCGCCATTGAACTCACACCTGCAGGGGTGTATGTGTTTGTATTTTTGGTTTCTGGTTGGTTTCCTAACAAGCAGAAGATTTAAGCTTTTAATCCATCTGTTGGGTGCAAAGCATAATATATTCTGGGAGTGGATTAGGGGACTAAATTTGGGAAATGTGTTGTCAAAATGTGGATTTGCAATGCAAGCTTATTGATGAGGGTGTCATTTGGAGTCTGAAGGCCTTTTTGGAGTCGCTGTGTGAGGAGGGTTGAAGACTATGAGAGCAACAGGTGTACAGAACTTGGCCTCCATGGAATGGTGGAGATGGAAACATTTCTTTTCAGAGTACCCTAATCACTACTTTCTGGGCTCTCCTCTTCCTCTTGCTTCTTCCCTCCTGTAGCAGGACCCCCAGCATCTCAGGATCCCTCCCCTCCACAGGACCACCCTCAGGACACTGACATATTTAGTCACACTCAGGAGTGATATCTAATATTAATAATAAAACATAAATCCGAATGTCTTTCTTGGGAGTGTGCAATTTAACGATGATCTCAGTCTTATGTTCTTGTGGCCATGGGAATGTGGGCACCCAGCAACACTGACGGATGATGTTGGAAGCAAGAGATATAGAGAAAAGGAGACGCACTTCAGAGATCCAGAAACAATCACCCACTGGTGGCCCTCATTCATGCAACACCTGGGATCAGCTTGGTCATTAGCACACAGATTTCTTCTTGCACATGGAAGTGGCTGGAAATGGCTTCAGTTTGTTTTGTTCCTGACACTATACCCTGTACCCCTCCCCTGTGCCCTGGGCCTGAACTGAGGCAATGGCAGTATGTAGCCTGGAACTCAGGAGTCAAGAGAGTGAAGCAGCAGGGTGACAAGGTAAGAGTGCAGGGGGTGCCAACGATGAGGAGCACAGGGAACCATCACTCACCCATGCAGGCAGGGCTGGAGCATCATAGAAAACCAACACGTCCTCAGAGAAAACTCACAGCAATGTGGGAGGCCCATCCACATCTGTGACTGGTAACTCCCAGCCTCCAGTAAACCGTCCATAGCAAGGGAGAGCTCACCACCTCCCAGGGAGGCTGACCACCAGGCTCCAGGTGTGGACGGACTGGGCAGAGGAGAGAAGACAGAGCCCCAGTGCATCAGTAGGTCAGAAAGATCAGACTGCAGCCTCCATACTGTACATTTGATATCGAAGGGTGGGAAGAAATCTCCCCATCAGACCCACTCTGCCCTTTTCCCAGCTAACTTGAATGTGGGGCCGAAACCTCTCCCAGCTCACAGGCTTTGCTCCTGGGCAGCCCTCATCATGTCCCATCAGTGACCTGCCAAGCGTTAACCCACCTGCTGTCCTGCTGCAGACAAGCGCTTAGTGCACTGGGGCAGAGGAGAGGCACAGTCCTTGGCTTCAGAAAGGCCAGAACCCACATGGGACTGCGGCAGAAACCGCATCCAGGTCATAGAAAGCAACTCCAAACAGAGGGCAGGAGGGGAGGGCCATAGGGTGGGATTTGGATGCCAGTTCAGTAAAGTGGTTTTTGTTTTTCTTTTTTTTTAAAAAAAGTAAGATCCTTAGTGGGAAGCCACAGACACTGGAGACCCCACCCCTCCCAGCACCACTGCCCTGACCCTGCTAGCGAGCAGGACACTCCTCACCTGACCCATTTCTCATTAAAATCCCCAAAGTTGTCAACCCAACTTAGCCCTCCTCCCATGGTTGCCCCAGTGTGTCTCAACAGGACCTTGTGTTTTAAAGTGGAGTCTGTCTATATCGCCTCCAGGACTAAGGTCAGGGAGCCAATTCTGCTCCTCACGGTCCTATCCATGCAACAGGCAAGCATGGGAAATGGCTCAGGGTTCATGTTTAGAAAATAAAGTGTCCGGACCTACTGAGCCCTGCGTGGAGAGCCAATAGACAACAGCAGAGGAGACGTTAATGCTAATGTTGGGACTGGGACCACCACTGTGAGTCAAATGCAATCATTGGGTAGGAGAGAACCGTAATAGTGTGATGAATTTCCCCCTATCAGGGTAAGGAACACTAGGGATAAAAGCTGGAAAAATGTGGCCAGTTCTTTGTTAGCTTCCATATCACTGTCCTTTATCGTTTCCTCCCCTGCACTATCAGTTTTTCCGCTCTCACTGGCTTATCACCACCGGCACAGACATGCCGTTACACCTGCCGTCACATAGAACTCTCTTCACCCCACTTTTCTTACTACTGACCCATTGCTTTGTTCCCCTTTGCAACAGACCTCCTCACAGGGTCATCTACACTCTCTCAAGTTCCTCTCCTCCCTTTCTCTCTTAAACCCACGCCCGTCCACCTTTCACCTGCACCTCTGAACAAGAACTGTTCTCATCATGCTCCCTAGTGACGTCCACATCGCTGTACCCACCTGTCAACTCCCAGTCTTCATCACACTGACGCACCAGCAGCATCTGACAACACCGACCACCTCCCAGGACTCCACACACTCTCTCTCTCAACAGCCAGTGCTCTGGGGCTGCTCCCTCATCCTCTTTCCACCAACACTCACCCGCTTGCTGATAGGACCAGCATCATATACTTCAAATACTGCTGCAGGCTCATGAATCCTGAATTCACCTTTCCCACCTGGACTTTGCCCCTGAGTCTGAGACGTGTATCTCCAACTGCCCAGGTGATGATGTCCACTTGGGTGTCTAAAGCTTCACCTGGCCCTCTCAAGCTCCACGTGTCCAAAGCTGAACCCCTGGTTCTTCCCTACCTGAATCCTACTCCACCCACAATTTTTCCCACTCAGCCAAAAACCCTGGAGTCATCCACAACACCTCTTTTTTTGTCACACACCGTATCTAATCTGCCAGCAGATTCTGTTGGCTCTAGCTTGAAAATGCATCCAAATCCGAGCACTCCCCATCTCGCTGTTGCCCCCCAGCCCCGTCGACTCTCACCTCCTTTCTGGGTTGCTCCCACAGCCTCCCCCACCTCCTGGAGGCAATGGGGATGCTTTGAAATGTGAGTTTCTTGTCATTTGATATAAGAATCATGCCCCATGTCTGTTCAAAACCTCCCAGTGGCTCCCCACCCCACCAAAAGTAAACCAACACCCTTGCCTTGGCCCACAAGGTGCTCCCTCCCCACGACCTCTGTGACTCAACTCCTGTTCCCTTCCCCTCACCCACCAGCTCCAGTCACACCATCTTCCTGGCTGCACCCCTGCCTTAGGACCTTTGCTCTGGAGTTCCCCTGGCTAGAATGTTCTCCCCGCAATGTCTGTTTGGCTCACTCCCTCACCTTCTTTCAAGTCTCGGCCACCACCTTCCAAGGAGCCCACCCAACCACCCTATATAATCCTGCCACCTACCTGCACCTATAGCCACCGTACCCAATCTCCTTACTTTCCTCTGCATTCTTTCATAGCACATATCAACATACTCTATCATTTACTTTTTTTTTTTTATTGTTTGTTGTTTATAGGGATACAGATGTTTAGGTTACGTATGTTGCCCTTGCCCCCCCTTCCCCCCAAGTCCCAGTCCCAAGCATGTCCATCTCTCGGAGGGTGCGCATTGCACCCTTTGTGTATGCATATATCCGTCCCCTCCTCCCCCCTCGCCCCTCCCCCTTCCCCCTCCCTCCCTACCCGACATCCAATAGATGTTATTCTTATATGTACACTTATTTTTATGTTTTACATTTATATCCTCTCTTGCTAGAATATAAGTTCCACATAGGTAGGAATCTTTGTTTTATTCTCAAATACATACACACAACCTAAGGCAGTGCCTGGCACATAGATGTCCCAAAAATATTTGCTAAATGAATAAACTTCCCTTTTACCACCCAAACACAGCCCATTTCATCCACTTCTCCCAGCTAAGGTCTCCATGAGTCCTGCTCTTTGGGATAACAAGTGTCCGCGTTTCTGACAGTAACAGTTATAATGACAGCTGCAGTCACTACAATTTGTGGATGGTTTACAAGATATATAAACTATCAATCACATATAAAGTCCTCACAATATACTAGATGTCATACTAAACTCTTAACAAGAACTACCTCTTTAGTTTTTCTAATAGTTCAGTAAGACAGTATAGTAAAATGCATCAGGAGATGCATTATTTTACCCCCATCTCACCAGCAGCACCCATACGTACATACTTGGGGCACCCTTATGGTGAACAGGGTGTACCTCCTCTCCCCTTTACCCTGAGTGTGGCCGGGTGACTTGCTCTGGCCAATGATAATATGAGTGGAAATGGCAGCACCGAGTTTTAAATCCAGGCCCTAAGAGGCCTTGCATGTTTCCTCTTGCCTTCTTTTGCACTTCTGCCAACCCCTGAAAAGAACAAGCCCTGGCTGGCCCACTGGTGCAGGAAAGACACAAGAGGTGTGTGGAGAAGGGCCACCCCAGCAAAACCCAGACTGCACCAGATGCCCTCATCAACCCCCTGCCACAAGAGCAGTAAAAACGGTTGCTTTAAGCCACTGAGCTTTGGTGTGGTTTATTGCACAGCAATGGAGAAGTCGTAGAGGCATTACCATGGCTCCCATTTTAAAGACAGAGAAAATGAGGCTCCACAAAGGTAAGTGATCCAACTAAGATCTCACAGCTGTTTAGCAGTGAAGCCAGGTTCCGACTCAGGCCTTCTGGCCCCAGAGCCTGTATACTAACCCCTAGGCAACACCACCGACCGCCTTCTTGCCTTCTTGGCTCTCGTGCCACACACTGTTTGGACACGTTCTGAATTCTTCTCCAGATACACTTATTTAATCATACAGTTGTTTGTTCATTCATACTTTCCAAAAATTAAAAATAAAAAGTTGAGTATCACATTGTGCCGGTAACTTTAAAGTTGCTGGAAATGCTGAGCTAGAACTTGAGATGTAGATATAGAACCTGAGATGTAGAAATTGAAATGTAACAGAAAAGGAGAAAACACAAAGAGTGTAGCTAGAGAAAGATATGTCCAGATGAAGCTGAGAACAATCACAAAGCAGATAGTGCTGGTGACATCTGTCATACAGATTCCAAGAAAGTAGACCTAGATGCGGCTTGGAGCATCCAGCTTTAGGGCAAGGTGTTTGGGATGACTGGACACTTTCTACCCTGCATGCTGTGGAAGCGCCACCTCCCTCCTTATGCATACTCCCTAACCCCCGTGACCTTTCACTTCCCTCTCCTCTCAGGGTAGGATAAGAGAACCTAATATTATTAGTTACTGCCACTCAACATTAAAAATAGATACGCCATTTCCAGGCTTCATCAAAACAACATCATGATGAGTCACTTGTTTTTCAGGATTGTGAATATTGAGAAAATATTAAAACACTCCCAAGTCAGTGAGGCAGTTCTTATTGTAAGCAAATGTGACTCTTTATAAGAGTTTGTGGTTTGCCTGGTGCCTTATGGTTAATAATTAGCATACGCAATATGAGATCCAGAGTATTAAAGGATGAAAGGATGCAATGGGTGCAGAAAGGGAGCAAGTAATTCATTAACCTTGGGTGAGCTGGTTAAGGTTTCTGAATCTGTGTTTTTCTATTAATAAATTGAAAATGAGAATACCTAATTCATAAGGTTGTGGTGGTGTTTAGGTTAAAAAAAATAAAGGGCTCAACAAGGTGCTTGGCACCAATCCATGGGCAGAGATAAAACATCAAACCTCCCATTTGACAAATATTCAGCGAATGTCCACCATGCGCCAGGTTTAATGCTATGTCCTGCGAATGCAGAGCCACATAAAATGGACCCATCGCCTCTCTCATGGGGCTCGCTGTCTAGTAAGGGGTACAGACAAGTAAACAACACAGAAACAAGACAGTGAGCCATGTGCTCGATTGGTCTACATACGGGTGAAAGAAGAACATTCACCAGTTTTCAGAGTTTCAGACCTACAGTTCCCAAACCTGAGGCACTCGTCAAATTCTCAGAAAAGGTTTCGAATGGTAATGCAAAGAACATATTCATCAGGATCTGCTTACCCTGTAACAAGATAGGAAAGACCCATTCCAAGCACTCTGATGGAGCAATTATGGAATGATGACTTCGAACCCAAAGGGAAATAGCCCTGCACTATTAAAGCTCAATGACATACACTGGCTGCATCCAACCAAGACCTATGAACCTATCTCATTACACAGGATTCTTATCTGTTCCTTGTCCTCATTCTGCATTAATCCCACTCATATATCAAATGCTTACTCCACAACCTCGTGTAATCCTCATAACATCCCTGGTAAGTGAGTGCTATTTTTCATCCCCTTTTCACAGATTAATGAACTGGCACTTAGAGAAATTCGGTAACTTCTCCAAGGTCAAACAGCCTGGAATTGACAGCTGGGAATTCACAGGGCTGAGACTCAAAGCCATGGGGCTCTTAAGCAGCCAGGTCCTGCTATTCCTCTTAATGGGCCTGTCTAGTTGGGGCAGAGAGTCTCAAAGACATTTTCTGGGATGCTCTCACAGACCTAAGCCTACTTACAATTGCTCAGCTACCAAGAACCACAGGGCCAAATTGGGGCTATAAACATGAGAGCTGTGGACAATCTATGCAGCTTGAGTTATTAAGGAAGACTGTGAAATAGAGTTAGGACTTCAGTTGGTGCCTGGGTGGAGAATAAAAGCAGCAACCGTTCTGTAATTCTTTTGATAAAGATGCATGTTCTGTGCACTGAGCTGCAGTTTATTTCTTATTCGTCTGCTTTTGTCCTCTTTGTTAGAACATCTTAGATGCATAAAGAAAGAAAACAACTGCGCTTGCTCTATTACTGTAATTACAGCATGACACGGTTGTGATTGAAGAGTGAACCACCTCAGGGGCCGGGGAAAGGAGGGACAAATGCCAGGGGCGTCACCCATGCTTGCAGGAGGGCAGGTCGCAGGGCTTGGAAACAAAGAATGAAAGTTCTCATTACACAGGATTCTTATCTGTTCCTCATAGCAGGCCCAGCACGATCCTGACTTAGAAACTAGTTATTAGTTCATGATTCCATCTGCTCCTGGCCCTCCCGACAGGAATAATTCTCTCTTCTCTGACCTCCTATAAACATTACCTGAGCCTCTTCGGGGGGAGTTGGCACTTTTCATTTTGTGTGATATTTATGCATGTGCAGGTTACTTCTTTGCTCAACTTTCATCTCTGGGAGGGCAGGGCTGTGTTTTGCTGTGTCTGTGGGTCTCTCACAGCCCAGGGTGCAACACGTGTGTGCCCACCGTATACTTCATTAATGTTTATTGATGGACGAAGACACGGCTCCATCCACTGGAAAAAAAAAAAATCCCTTAATCAAACTGGTTTCCTTCAAGGATCTGGATAGGTGAAAAAAAAATTTTGGTACTGTTCTCAATTTCTACACAGGAATGTCTGGCTGGTGGAAAATTCTGTTTTTCAAAGATTAGCTGCTAAGATCAGATGATGAAGACCACAGGCAAGGCCTGAAAGGGACATCAAATATTTAGAGTGACGGACAAAAATGAAGGAACACTGAGCCGGTCGAGCTCCCCTCATCTTCCCTGCCATTGCTTGCTCCTCAACTCTCCTCCCTCCTCTTGCTCTGTTCCCCACCCACGCTTTAGCACTCATCCCTGTGTCTTCCGGTATTTAAGAAACTCCCTGGCCCCAAGTACTCCCTCCTCCTTCTAGTCTGCACAGTGATGCTGGATTAACTTTCTGAAGCTCTTATTTATTATAATTAGAAATGAATACGCATAGTGGTTGAACACAGAGCTTCGGACATAGCCAGATTTGGACTCAGTCCAGCTCTACCACTTACTAAGCCTCAATCATCCCATCTGTAAAATGAGGATAATAATAGCACCGGCCTCGTAAGCAGTGGTGAGAATTAAATGAAATATTATATATATTTACCAGAGTACCTGGTTCCTAGGGACATCAAGGAAGAGGAAAAATCATTTCTCTACACCCAGACCTAGAATGGTCCTCAGTGCCTACAAGGCACCTCCCTTGGCCTGGCATCCCATGCCCTGCAGAATGCGGGTACAGGTGCCCTGCAGCCCTGCCACCCCACCCCCACAGTGACCCTTCTGTCGTCCTCATGCTTAATTTATGTGCAGGTTACTTCCAGGGTGCTGACCTCTCCCTCTACCCACCTAAATCCCATATCTAGGTAAATACTTGGAAAACAATCTTTACTAGACCCTTACTCAGAACACATTTTAAGATACAGTCCAGGTTTATTTGAGAATTAAATGGCTTATATATCTGCGTGTGTATGTGTGTGTAAACACAAAGGGAAAACAAGGTAAAATTGTCTGTTATTATTATGGGTAAGGCCTTTCATGCATAAGAGCAAAAGAAAAATATACAACTAAAAACGATTACTAGATTTGACCGCACAAATGCTTAAAAAAAAGACCCCTTTGAAAACACACCGTAAACATAGCTGGCAAACAAAATACCAAATCAGGGGGGAAAATGTTTGTACCACATATGCTAAACAAAAGATTTATAATTTATAAAGATTTGTTACTAATCAATAGAAGAATACCAATAGAAAAAATAGGCAATGGACTTAAACTAGCAAATTGCAGTAAAAGAAACCTAGAGATACAGAAATACATGGAAAAACACTACATTTCTAATAATTACATAAAATCAGAGTAAAACCCAAAGTCTCACTTTGGTCTCTCAAACAGAAAACCTTTCTTTGGGGCCAATCAGTATTGGCAAACTGTAAATAAATGGGAACTTAGCCTGGTGAGATGGGCAGTGAGCACAACCTATCCTATTAATAGGAGCCACTATGATGAGACTCATAAAAGGGTTTCCAAATGTGTATAACTTTTGACCAGCAATTCTACCTTTAGCATTTAATCCTAAGAGAATAATCATAGATGATCACCAAGATTTCTGCATAAAGATTTTCATTGCCTTTTTTGCAATAGAAAAAAAATGGAACAGCTTAAATTTCCAACAGTAAGAGGCTGAAAAGTAAAAATAGTATATTCACATGATAGAATGCTATGCAGTCATTCAAGATTGTGTTTTAGAAGAATATTTAATAGCTAATGAAAATATTCACAAAATATTATAGGTAAAAATGCTAGTAGGATTCCAAATTTGTAATTTCCAATATATTCCCAGGGGGTAAAATGGGGGAAAGATATGCATGAAAATGTTAAGTAGCTGTCTCAGTATAGAGGAACTACCAATAATTATATTGGTATGTAATTATCATTTCTTTTTTCATGGGGTGGGGAGGAATGAATATAAATTAAACATAACCAAATGGACCCTACCCAGGCTTCAAAGTCGGCTCAAGGTCCTACTTCCTCCATTGAGTCTGCTCTGACTACCCCAGACCTCACTGAACTACTCACCCTTCACACTCTCTTAGCCGTTATTACCCATGTTATACAATCTCCCATGCTTCTTTGTATTGCTGTCTAATTATCCCGGGTTTGAAAGTATTAATTCCTCCCACTAATATCTGGATCCACCTTACCCATGGCAGGTTGTATTTTCCAAGACAGCTGCAATGATTTCTCCCATCCCACATGCTCTTCTTACCACTGACATGGACACTCGTCTTACAAAGAGGCGGGGCCTATGGCCCCTGCCCTTGGATCTGAGTGGGCCTGTACCTACAGCAAAAGTGATGCTATGTGAGTTCTGAGGCCAGGACATAAAAGAGGATGGTGCTTCCACCACATTCACTTGGGATGCTCTTTCTTGGCACCCAGCTGCCATGCCGTGAGGAAGCCCAGGCCACATGGGGGGTCCACAGGTAGATGTTCTGGCTAAGAGTCCCACTTGAAGTTCCAGTCAACAGCCAGCAACAACCACCAACACGCAAGTGAGAAAAAGCCTTTGAGCTGACTCCAGCGCCACCCACTATCTGTCTGCAAACACATGATAGACCCTGAACAAGAACTGCCTAGCTGAGCCTATTCAAGCCTCTGAAATTTGACAGATGGTAACAATAAAATAATTTCTGCATTTTAAGTCATTAAGTTTCAGGGTGATTTTTTATATGGCCATTGATAACTGGAACTTATTTACACTTCCTTTTTTTTCTTTGCTGCTTCACAGATCTCCTCTCTGGACCACTTTCAGTCCTCCATCCCTTGGCTTTACAAAAACTAATTCATGTATATTTATTATATATATATGAATCAATGAATGAGAATTCTAACCTTCACTTTATTCCTTAGTCCAAACTTATGCTTGCTAAGGAGTCTTCTTAATAACTTCTTGACCTAACAGAACCAGCAAAGCAAATCCTTTTCATACATTCTCTGAACTTTATATTTCCTTCTGCATAATTCCTTTCAATTACACCTCCAGCTACCCAGCATGCAGAAAAATTTTACTTACTAAAGAAAGAGAAGTTAATAAAACAAGAGGACCAGTGAAGAAACTGACTGCTCTGGGCTTGCCCGTTACTCAGGAAGAAGCCACTACCACTCTTTGGTAACCAATGTGTTAGCAGAAGACTGCTATCTTCATACCCTCAGTAAATAGGGATGCAAACTACAGAACTATAGCCCCAAAGAGCCAGACAGACTCTTCAATAAGCCACTATTACAGCCCTAGCACATGGTACCACCTACGTAGTATGGCTTGAAGAGCAAAGGGGCTTCTTTATGCAAAGCCATCATGTCAGATCCCCTCATGGGTTAGGCATTTTCCTCTCCAGGCTCTTTTGTTAAAAAGAAAATCCCCTGGGGAGGGAACACACATTCACGGCGATCGAATCAGCCACAGTACTATTACTATTCTGCCCGAAGGTGCAGAGTAATTGTGTTCATGGGAGTTTGTCCCTGGACTGGAGGGAGTAATTGTGTACAAGTGAGGCAGGGGTGGTGAGTGAGGACACCCAGAAAGAAGGCAAAATTAAAAGAAAGGAAATCTAGGAACTCTGAAATCAAGCTTCTCATGTTTCACAATTGGACCAAGATGGGTTGACACGGTCTGTTTACTTGATGGGAACTGATTAAATTTGGTTCATAATTTTTTTACTGATTTTGGTACTAAAATTGGGATTACCTGGCACTAGCGGTGGTCCCCTCTTTTACTAGGTCTCAGAGACCCTCAACCCTTGCCATTTGGGGGTACTAGCAATGCCAGTCATAGCAGCCAGCTAGACCTCAAAGTTTCTTTCCCGTAGTGCTGTCGTCTCACCACTTGGACCTAGTGACTCAGACAGGCAAGGACGTCGTGACTCAGGGAGGAGACAGGTAAGTAGAAGGACCTATTCCAAGCACAGCCTTACTTACATGAATGCTCTTCAAAGGCAGTGGGATTGTCTCAGATCCTGAAGAGGAGTCTGATGATTGACTTTCTCATCCCTCCTCTCCAGACACTGTTCAAAGCAGGGAAATGAGGACGATTGGCTCCTTTTTCTATTAATCTGACATTTAGAAGTCACTAATTTATTTTGTGGCCACTCATATCACCTTAAGTTTGTTTGTCAATGTGAGCTTCTCGGGGCTCACTAGATAACCCACCGGAAAGCCAGCAACGTGGTGTTCGATATACTTGACACTAAATATTTGGCTTGATAGAATTGACCACAGGTGAAAGGTATTTCCTTTTCCCCTTTCCCAGAGGTGGATATTTTTTTCTTCTTATAATCTACTTTGCCAGACAAGAAAATGAAGTGCAAGTTAAAGTTAGAGTTCCCTGGATTTCTCAACAAATTTCTAAAATTGAGCTCCCTGCCATTGGCATCACCATAATATCCCAACTCTCACCCTGAGCCCACATGCTCCATCCTTCCCATCACCTAAACAAGATTACTTTCACCACCTCCATCATTAGTGCCAATTAATCATCACCATTAACACATCAGAATAATGGCCCTAGCAACTCCCAACTGGGAGAGGCCTGTTCCCACAACTGCAGGAATTTCCATATTAAAACTTTCAAGCTTGAAAGCTCTGGAATATACTAATGGAGAGAAACTGTGCTGGAAAAGACCCCTGGGAGAAGCAAGGAGGTAAAGCGTGCCCCAGTCGCCTCTCAAAATATCCAGCAAGCAGCCATCGGGGAGCATGTGCCCGTTCTTTGAACTCCCTCAAAGTACCTTTCATCTGTTCTAAATCCAGGATCATCTTTTGTACAAGGCTTGCTGTTTCTGGATAAATCCTTGGCCCTTGTTCAAGCCCTGGACTGTGTCAGGATGTTCCACAGACCCCAGCAGGAAAGCATCGCTAAACGAGCCTTTCCAGCGGGACCCCTTTTCTGTGACACGGATTCCAAATCCCAGCCCAGAGCATCTGCGTTCAGCAGTACGACGAGGCAGCGACGTCGCGTTCTCATTTCAACCCCCATCTTCCTGGAGGAGGCCCCCACACCTCCACCACAAGACAGTCATCGGTTGGTAGGTTCTTTCCTGAGGCACTCTATTTTTGGCTTCATATCATATCACGGACTCTCTTTCCCTGTGGAGCAAGCTGGTGAAACATTTTTCCTTGCCTAAGCATTTGCCTCATATCTGACTCAAATCTCTAACCTGCAAATGAGGGGGAGAGCAAGCCAACAGGGCTCCAGGAGGAAGGCCTCCTGCTCTGCCAGCAGCCGGCACCTCAGTCCCGAGACTTGCTGTATGAGGCTAAGCTGATATCCTCTCCTCTCTGAGCCCCCATCTCACTTCCCCTTGTTAGAGAAAAAGTTTTGCACCATCTGCTTCCTTGGGTGTGGCAGAAGACTAACGCTATTTTCCTAAGTGCATTTCCAAAATTAGACACTTTCTCCTGGTATTTTTTTTTTTTTCTGGTTGTCAAATGATCCTTCACTGAAATATTTTTCTTTGTAGTTCTTAACTAGCTGGGCATTCCGCCGCATCACTGTTGATGTCATCTATGATGCCATGAAGGTGGTGGCCATCAACATTGCGGCCCACAAACTGTGCAGTCCCCAGGAGCTCTTTAATGGTTCCAGAGAGTTCTCTTTAAAGATCGGGACTGCATCTGTTGGGCAATGTTGACAATGTCACCAAAAGTGGTATTTCCTCTGCACTTAAGATTTTTTCTGCTTCTTTCTGTATCTGGCTGGTTCTTTGGGGACTTTGATGATCAGAGGAGAGGCAGAAGGTACCACCTCAATCTGGGCCTGTCTGTTCTAAATGGTCAGTTCCACTGTAATCCTTAGACACTTCTAGTCACTGGGTGCCTGGACAATGTCATCACCAACCTTTTTTGGAGGCATATCCAGGGAGTCAAAGGCAGACATGGCACCAACTTCCCCACTGGTGCACTTCAAGTACAGGATTGTAATCCTGTTGGAGTCAAACCTGGGCAGGACGGTACATGTGGCTGGTACCAGATGAACCCGGATGTGAGAAGACGGAACAAAGTTACTCCTTGGCCTCCTCCAAGCCCAAAGCAGAAAGCTCCCTTGACGTTTTTCTGCAGCCTCTATCTCTTCATTGCATTTTCGTTTAGTGTGTTATCAAAGTCACAACCAAATCCGCAAGCAAAGCAAAGTGGTGTTATTGCTTTTTTACAGAGGAGAAAACAAACCCAGAGTAGCAGAGTATCTTCTTCAAGGTCTTGGCTATCTGGACAATGGCCATGTTGGGACTGGTACCCAGATGTCCTAACTGTTGGGGCTCAACTCCTTATGCTTCCCATCCACTGCCCTGTGTGGAATGCGCAGAAGTTACAAAGCAAGGCTGAAATCAGCCAAAGGGAGCAACAAAATTTTGAATGGATTGTGAGATGTGAGTGGACTGAAAAGCATGCATTCCAACACATCTCATGCTCCTTGAGGACACTTTACCCTTAAACACAGAGGTCCACAAGCCACCAAAAGTCACAGACACCCCACCCAAGACATCAGCACTGGAGGAGGACGTGGGCATCAGCTCACAAAACACCTCCATTCCATAGATGAGAAGAGTAAAGCCCAGCAAGGTCACTGATTAGTCAAGGACACTCCAGGACTCAGAGGCTCATCAGATGCCTATTTCAAAAAGCTCTCCCTTTAGAACCTTGCCCCTCCCGCTATGAGAAGGACATGACCTCTTCACAGTGGTAGAGGCCCAGACATTTCACTGCGAGCCAGAAGAGTTGGCCCTCAGCCATGGACACAGGCAGAGTAACTGAACACCCAGCCAAGGAACTTCAGAGTGACAAGGAAGCACAGTCTATGCAATCAGCTCTTCAACGACCTGCCTCAGTGCCCGAACTTCCACCATTAGCTATCTAGTTCCACAGATTTTGACATGAAGGACTACAGTCCAAATGTAAAAATGCCACATAGGATCACTGATACCCGGAGCAATTTTTATCCATCAGTAACGGAATCAAAAGGCCACTGGCAGAGGGCGGGGTCCTGAAGAGACAGAACACAGGACAGGTACATTTTGACAGAAAGAAAAGGAAAAAGGTGGCCCCAAGCCCGAAACCTGGAGCCCTGAGTAAACAAGCTTAATCTAAGCTCTGACTCCTCAGTCTGGAGGCCAGTCCTGGATACTTGGGATCCAAGGGAAGGGAAAAGTGATGAAGATGTGTTGATAAAGAAATCCTCTACTGAGCCAAAAAATAAAAACTCACGCAAGCTGGCTTAAGTATTAATAATAAATAAACGATGTGTAATAGGAAGGTATTGGCTTATGAAACCCAAAGTTCAGAAGGTGCTTTGGCTTCAGGCCCAGCTGGCTCTCTTGGCTTCCCGGCACTGATTTTCTCTGGGGCGGCTGCATTCTCCTTAAGGATAGCAAACACTGCTCACGGCAGCTCTGGTCTCACAGGCCAGCAGCGTGGTACCTCCAGCAGGAGAGCGGCTCCTTTTCGAAGTGCAGGGCTGGACTCTGATTGGCCATCTTAAGACCACGTGCCCTTTTTTAACTAATCATTGAGCTCTGATTGGTCAGGTCTAGATCATGCGCTTTCCAGAGCTCCGTTAGACTGACAGCAGCAACTTTCAATCAGGAAGTTGGTGTAATCTGGGTACCGACAACAGTCCGCCCCCTCACAGCCCGCCCCCTCGGCCCCTCATGCCTCACACTCCTATCCCGGATCCTGTCACACTGCGGGGGTCCTCGGAAGTCACCCCCCTACTCAGGTGCTCCAGGGCATAGGAGCTGGTACAAGGGTGCGAACCGCTGGAAGGAAACCCAGGGCCCGCCAACTCTGAGCGGCACAGTTTCCTCCCGAAGGGAACTCTCAAAAACACCATCCAAAGTCGCATCGTTTGTCTAATTGTCTGTTATTTGCTGACTGTCTCCTCCAGCATAAATATTAGCTCTGTGAGGTCAGAGACTCTGAATGTTTTCTTACTTGTGGAATCCCCAGCACTAAGCACGGATGGTAGCTGGCCAAGGTGAGGACTCAGTAAACGCTTACATTTGCAGCCTCAAAGGCTCCTGAGGCTGTGTTCTGAGTCTCCCCTCCACTCAGCGTGGCACTGCCGCCACCAGTATGGGACCCAGGGACAAGCTCAGGCTAACCATGAGTATACATCTGTTCCCCTGGGCCAAGTATAGCTCAGCTCTTCAGGTTCCAGGTACTGAGGGGCCCTGCACCCTCTTCCCCCAACCAGGTAAGCCACGGAGGTCTGCCTGCAGGTGTGATTACCCTAATGGGGGAACAGCTGAGGGCAGTTCCAGGTAAGGGGTTCAGGGCCTGGGTGGGTCTGAGTCAGGGCGTGGGGGGCCAAGAGCACCAGGATTCTGGGGCCTGCCGGAAGGAGGTCCTGCTGGTGGGCGGAGAGGGCGAACAGGAAGGGGAACTGGCAAACGGCCTAAGCAAAGCTCTGCTTCCCTTGGCCAGACCGACCTCTCCTTTCCTCTGTCTCTGGGAGGCGATGGGGGAATAAGCAGCGGTTGCTGCTATTGTCTTCCTTTCTACACAGACACCTGTATCACCAGCTCCTTGGGACTCCCTGTCCTGCGTGGAAGCTGCTTGCCACAGTGAAAACTTCAGCTCCAGACTGGAGTTGCCTAGCAACTCAGAGTCCTGAAAAGAAAGCAAGAAAGAGGAGCCTGACAGAAAGGGCAGAGGGAAGTGGGCCTGGCAACGGAAGGAAATAATCAGGAGCAAACAGCTTTATGGACAGGCTCAAAACACAGGGCAGCTTCACAAGCCCTCAGGACCCTCCACCCCAGCCTCTTGCTGTCCTCCCACCCTCTGCTAGTGGCTGCCATCCTACCATTGTGATACTTCCCTCTCAAACCACTTACTTACCTTCCTTTAAAATGCTAATCCTCTGGAGAGGGTCTGCTGGTTGGGCTGTCCCACTTCAGTGTGGGAGGAGCTTATCAGACCTTTGGAGAGGAGAGAAAAGGAAATGGGAAATGCACTCTAATCCCATTGTAACCCAACCTGTGCTCTCCACTCTATTCTGTATCAATTTAGTCCACTCCATTCTTCTCCAACCAAAATCTGTCCACTGGTGCAAGGCAAACATGTCAGGGTTGGTGTCGGACCACCATCTGTGTGGTACTCAGTGAATGTCTTACTTCAGGGAGCCTCAGTTCTATCCAGAATAATCCCTAGTCATGGGTTGTTGTAAAACCCATCAAGCAAAGTCATGTATTTGAGAATACTTGGCACAATATTTGGCATAAAGGCAGCACACAGTTGGTGCTAGTTTCCCTTCCTGAAGATTGAAGTCATAATGTCACAGTCACTGGGACCTCTGAGGTCTAGGTAGCCCTCCCACTTTGGTGAAAACCAATCAGACTCTAAAATTTGGAGGTGAAATTTAGCTCCAAGGCTGGGGAAACTCCAGAAACCCAACACTGACTTCAGTCCTTGCTCTTGAAAGACACCAGTAGGCAAAGCAGTAGGCAATGGCACAATGTTCTGCCCCTGAATTCATCAGTGTTCCACTGTCTTTATCTTTCCAGCACCATTCTTGCATCTGGTTGTCTTCTATGGTTCATTTCAGTTAACCTATAGTGGTGCTTCTGGCTCAGTCTACTTGTCACTATGGCAATGGGAGTCAGGGCTGGGACTAAGAATTTGTCTCAAATAGAGTTTGACATTTTCTGGCTGGTGTCAGACCTCTGGACAAAACCAGAGCTTCATATAAGGTTTGACTGGCAAATGAAATTATTTTGTTAACTAACAATTTTGTGTTTATCCATCCATCCATCTATCCTGTACTTACTGAGTTGGGACTAGTTCTATATTAAGTGTAAGAGACACATGGAAAAGAGGAAATGGCCAGAAAGAGCCTGAGTTTTCTGCCCAGTAAAAGAATACTAGTTCATTTGAAAAAAGCACACTTTTCAAATCCAAACAGAACCATTCCTTTTGCCAGGGCAGCAGTAGTTCAGAGGTGCTGGAGATGGTCCAGTCAGTGCACAGGGCTCCTGCAACACAGGGAACTTTTTGAAGCTCCTTACCCCTACCCACACTGGAGAAAACAATTTGCAAAGGTAATTCGGCCTTTTCCAAATTCCACATTCCTGGACTCGACTGAACCTTGGAGAAAAGTATATCAAGGATGGAGAGAAAAGTGTCAGACAAGCAAGGACCCCAAGGCTTGAAGGATATTAGAGCTGGTGGAAGATTGATAGGAGAGCAAAGAAGAGAAGACAAATGCCCTGGTGTCATTTCTACAGCCACCTGCTTGAGTGTCTGATGAGCAGTTTCATACAGCAACTTGGCCTTGAGTCTTCATTCATGCACTGCTCTCCAGTTAGAATTTTTTGTCCTCCCTGTTGCAAAGGCTTGTGCGGTTTTGAGTGTGCCTGTGTGTGCACATGCATGATGTGTGTGTGTGTTGGGGGGATGTCTGCATGTGCTTGCTAAGGAAACGAAGGGGCACCTACAGTGGATGCACGTGGAGTCCGAATTATGTGGATGTGTAAAACTGTGTGGATTCATGATGGAAAACACCCTGATATTATATCAAGAACTAACTCAAAAGCCAGAAACCCCTGAAACCTTTGGAAATGTCTAGCAATTATGTTTTTTTCAGGGCCTTTGTCTGGCTTCCTTCCTGGCACAAGTGTCAGCAGCAGAGGGATGATCTGAGTTAAGAGCCTGGAGTTGTCCTGGTGATTATTAGAGCACCCACACCATGGCAGTGGTCATATTTCATATTTGCTTCGAGTGGACTGGTCTCATCTGTTGGTGGGCGACCCACTTTCAGGGCAAGGTAGAAGACATGGGCATCAGAGGCTTGGTTTCCATCCGATGGCTAACTCCTTCAGGAAATATGCTGGCAAGGAAGGAACCCTTGGGCTGCCCCTCCATGCCCCTTATTTCTGTCCTACTCTGGAGGTTTTGATTTCTTAAGACCCCCTGGGGCATGGGCCTTTGTGTGTCACCTGCTCTTCAGTGGGAACACTCTCCTCCTCCCTCTCTGCCTCTTCAAACCCTCTGCATCCTGCTAAGCTGGCACCACACACTCTTCCACTGCCTCCTTCTGGACCATCTGTGCCAACCACTCCTCTGGAGTTCCAGTGCATCTCCAATCATTTTCCATCTGACTTGCGTCTTTCCCTCTGAGGCACCTCCTACCCCACCACACTCCCTGACTTAGACCAAGCCCTTAACAAAACCTGCTTCTCTTGAATTACATCTGCTGGAAGACTTGGAGCTGGCTTGCAGTTTACAGGAGCTGAGGACTTTAGTGCCTACACAAAGCCACTTGCTGTGAACCACATAATTTGAGCCTCACAATACCCTTTGGAGGAAAGCAGGAAAGAGCTTATTATTCCTGCGTTACAGATAGGAAAGGAGAGGTTTGGAGAGATTAGTGATTTAGTCTAAAGTTATGTAGCCAGTCTAGTAAATCCAGCCAGCCAGTCCCAATCTGCACTCTTCTCATTGCAGTGGTAGGGAGATGGCCAGAGCATTTCTTCAATACCACTCACCTTCTCATTTCCACTGTTTGTTCTCCCCATAGCCCATAGCTCACGCTCTTCCAGGTGATGTGTCCCTCCAGCTGCCTCCTAACTACCCTTCGTATCCAAAACTCCACCTGCAGTGCTAACTCCTTGGTCTACATCTACGTCAGCCATGTTGGAAAGAGGTTTAGAAATTCAATCGCTGTTGCTAAAGGTTGATAAATGATTAAAATAGAAACACATAAAAGGAAATTTGAGTTAGAACAGGTAACAATCCACTTCCGCCAACCCCAATGGCAGAGCCTTGGAGGAGAAGGATCCTTTGGGCCTGTGCTGTTCAATACGGTGGCCCCAGCCACATGGGACTACTGAGCATTTTAGAAGTAGCTGATCCCAGTCATGAGATGTTGTAAGTATAAATAAGCACAGGATTTCAAAGACTTAGTGTGATGAAAACAATGTAAAATATCTCATTAATGATTTTTTATAATGATAGTATGTTGAAATTAGAATGTTTTAGATAAATTTAAAATATATTAATAAAATTAATTTCATCTGCTTTTTACTTTTTAATGCGGGTGCTAGTACATTTTAACTTATAACATGTGCATGGCTTTCATTATATTTCTGTTGGACAGTACTGATATGGAAAACAAGGCTGTTCCAGTACTTGTAATAACTCCATGCAGGTAGCCATATGCTCAGATTATACTTGCAGTCCTCTAATCTGCCACAATAAGGACTCAGGACAGAGTCCTTCTAGAAGATGGTGCTTGTTTCCACCCCAAAGCTTCCCCCATCTACCAGCTTCTTGGGCACCCCCGGGTCAATGGTCAGCCCCGCCACAGAGACATGCAGCATTCCTGGCTGAGCCTAAAATGAATTCCTGAGCCAGGCTCACAGCCTGAGCTGCAAGTCTCCCTGATAATGCTTCTGTCTTCCTGGCCCCCCGAAGGAGGACCCCTAGTTAAAACCATGCCCTTAAACTCCCCAAGCTGCCATGAAGTGCTGAGAGGCTTTGCTTTCTACAGACTCTCCAGTGTCTTTTAAGAGGTTGCTGGCTTTGACCAAAACAAAAAATCTCAGAATTAAAGACTGTTTAAATCAAGGTTAATGTCATTTGATTAGAGTAGAATCGGGGGCCTTCATTGATTGGATCCTTGCAGGGAAAAGCCACCTGCCTTAGAGTATAACCCAAAGTTCCCAAGCTGGCACTGGAAAGAGAACGTATTTATGAAAGGCAACTTCTGCCTAGGGTCTCAAGTATGCCTCCAAATTCATCTTTGCCTTAAGGGTGTAGACATTATTTCAGCACGCTGACCTAAAGAGGACACTATTTCCCCTTTAATACTTGGCGAGCATGCTGGTGAACTTAGGGTGAATTCAGGGCACTAGGACCATTGAACTGAAGTCAGTGGTCAGGTCTTGGACAAGGACGACATGGTCACCTTCTGGTCACAGTGCATCTTCCATGGGATTGCTCATATCAGCCTCTTCTCTCATGTCTTTGTAACCTCTTAATGGGGTGGGGAAAGTCCCTGAGACTACAGCTTGTCTCCAGAGATTCCACATAAACCAAAGGGGGCCACCCTCAGAGGCCACTGCCAGCCTCAGCTCTTGCAGGAAACTTTGAATGAAGCAAAAACAGAAACACACAAACAGCCATTCTCCAATAGAGCAACGCCTCCAAGCCCCCTGAAACATAAATCCACAAAGCAACGAAAATCTGAAGATCTAGGGCCGCCCCTCACTCTGAGGTGGGGGTCAGGGGCACATAACGATGTCATTTCATAGGATTAAAAATACGTTGCATAAATAGGGCCAAGGAAAATAGAATAAAATATAAACTAAAAATAAATGGTTGAGTCAACTCATCTTTAATGCTTTTCCGTGTAACATCTATTTTGTATAATGGAATACGACTTTCATACTCCGACTGCAAATTTAACCTTGGCCACAAGTTATGATGTACATTACAATACACTTTTATTATGTTACACAGTATTGTGGTGGTTTTTTTAATCTATTGCTAAGCCCCTAACAGTATGTCTGCGTCAGTGAAGCCCATCTGTCACAACCACAGTGGAGACATTATTATGTAAATAGTTCTAGGGCCTCCTTTTGGGGGAATTTAATATACTGTCCTAATATCCCAGCCGGAAAAAAAAGTTTATGAAAAAAACCTTTTTTTTTTTCTTTTGGTTTGTTTCGTTTGTAGAGAAAGGCAGGTTGAGTTGCTGAGGCTTGTTTTGTTTTGTTTTCAAATAGTCCAAATCTCTTTTCTTCTCTCTCTCACCCACAATGTCTTTAAAAGCTAATGATATGGCTCCTAATAAAATAAAATAAAATACATGAGAGACTTCTTTTAAACACACCGGCTGAAGTATAGAGCATTAATATCAGGAAGCCTAGTGCATTAGCCATCTTTTCTATATTACAGTCATATTTCAATAAACTAAGTTTTCTTAGCAGGTGCCATCTTGGATTATTTCTTTATTAGACTGAGTTATAAAATATGCAGAATGGTATGTTGAATATTTTGTTATTTATTGCCAGTTTTAAACCTTTGCCAAAACCCATACATCTAAATTTTCCTCCTTAGAGGTGGAAAGGCAACACCTGGAAAGGATGGACAGACGCTTGGGCTTGTGGGGCTGTGAGCAGAGGAACAAGGGCAAGACCAAATGGAGTGTTGCTTGCAAACAGAAGATGCCAGTTCCCCAGACTCCTTATTGTGTCTTAATTAACCAAGTCAGGGTTTTAGGGCAGCGTGAAGAAAGGGGCTAATCATGGGCAGGAGCTGGGCCATGGGGACCTCTCAGCTCCATCCACATCAGACGTGTCCCAGCTTTTACTCACTCTGGCACCACATGTTCACTGAGCACAGGCCAAGCAGTGAGCTCTTTGTGAGAAGCAAGAGGAGTGAAATATATACTCAAGGGCATCCAGTCTGGACAGGGAGAGGACAATCTAGGGACAAAGTGGTCACATGATTTTAGGAGTAGTTGAACGGAGGGAG
This sequence comes from Indri indri, assembly GCA_004363605.1. Taxonomy (NCBI): domain Eukaryota; kingdom Metazoa; phylum Chordata; class Mammalia; order Primates; family Indriidae; genus Indri; species Indri indri. Next base: position 60,095 of record RJWJ010001896.1, on the reverse strand, counting down.
CTATGGCACCTGTCTGTGGCAGTATGAGGGCCACGTGGGTGACCAGCCATTCCTCTGCATTCTGCTGTCTTCAGTAAGGATGCAGCCAAGCCCTCCCTGTCTCCAGACAAAGCTAGTTCAGTCAGAGCTGGGCAAATGGGTGCCCAGAAAAAGTCCCTGTGGCTTAGCTACACCAGTCAGCCAGTTACTTTATTAGCATGGACCATGGTAAGAGTATCAGAGAGAAAGACTGGGAAAGATCCCATCTGGGCCAGCCAGAAGACCCCAGTCCAGAGAGGAAAGAGTCCTACATGGAGAATGGACTCACTTGGTTCTTCCTGTACACGCTGTGGTAACTCAGGATGGCCCGTGGAGACGAGAGGGTGGGAGAAGGAGGAGCAAGTGACCTTCCCAGAGGGACCGAGCCTGGAGCTGGCTTTTAAAAGTCATAAGAATTAGACTTGGAAGGAATGGGGAGCCCCTTGGGGGAAGAGGAAGGTCAATGTCCAGGTGTCCCCTCCCATCTCACCCCCCAGGGAAGCCAAGATCCAAATACGCCAAGTTCCCCTCATCTAGGTTAAAGTGTCAGCTCTGCCATTTGTGCTGTGAGACCTTAAGCCATTTTCCTAATCTTCCTGAGCCCCAGCATCCTCACCTGTGAAAGGGGAGTAATGATGCTTACCTGGCAGGATTGTTGTGAGGGGTAGGTGAATTATCCAATGGCGCATAGTAGATGTTCAGCAAATGGTAACCTCATTCCTGCCTTCGGGATTTATAGTCCATGAACTCATATAAATATATCTGTGGCATCTGATTACTATGGGGTAGCAAATCTCACAACTTGATCCCTGCTCCAGGATCTCCTGGGGAGCTTCTTCAACATTGAGACACACCTTCCCAGGTCTCTGAATCCCACTGCTCACCTGAGGACACATAAACTCCCTGGATCAGTGAGGGGCTTGGGAGAGGCCAAGTCAGAACTTAAAAATGGGTAATTCCAAAAGGCCTGCTGCCGCCACAGAAGGAGACCTGAAATTCCAGGAGGGTCCCTTCATCTCTTTAGGTCAGATCCCTATACACATGCAAGGCTTCAGGGAGGGGCCACACTGTATCCCAACCCAGTTACTTGCCCCTCGGGGAGGGTCTTAGCAGGGCGGGTGGGAATAGGGGGCCTGAGGGAGGGAGGGCTCCTACAAGAGCTACCTGGGTTCCTAGGATGACATCACTAGCAGTTTGGCTGTGGCCACAGCCCCAGAAGGTAAATCACAGGGGCCCTTCTAGGAATGGATCTAACAACAGGAGCTGAGGCCCGTCTGGCCTGCCCCCCATGCTTCCCCTACCCACCAAGCCTTTATCTCTGCCTCCCGTCCTCAGCATGGGGCTGATGGTCCTTCCATCCCCACAGAAGTAAGGCAGTGGGTGGTGGCCCAGCCTGGCCTGGCCGCCCTGGAGTCTAGTCCCTGAGGACATCACCCTCAGGAGCTGTGGGTGTCAGGGAAGAGAAGGCAGCAGAAGAAGGAAAGGAAGGACCAGGAGATGAGCCATCTAGGGAAAGGGCAGGGTGGCCTTCCAGCTGAGATTTTGTAAGGAAGAGCTGAACAAGAACCCCTTTTCATCTAATTAGCAGTTAGAACAACCCAGGTCATGTGGCAACTTCTCAGGGATTATCTGTCAGCTGAGAGGCAGTGGGGCAGTTGCCCAGGGGTGATATACCTGGGGATTGAACTCTGGAGAAGACTGAGGACACCATAGTAGCCCAGGGGGCCTGCAGGACATGCTCTTCCTCCTCCTCAGGGCTGGAGGTCCGCTCCGACACCCAAAACCATCTGGCCGACTCCTCCAGGATGGGCATGATTCAGAGACCCCTCTGGTAGGACCCCACCACAGGCCTGAGATGCTGCAGAAAGATGCTATCAGCTTCCGTCTTCCATCTGAACATTCTCTATCCAAACTCAGCAATCAGATAAGCAAGAATACTAAAATAAGATTGCATGAAATAGTATTTCTCCCCAAGTCATCGGGAAGGGGCTTCAGCTCCTTATTCTGCAGATGATGGGTTGACACTCAGAGAAGACTCAGAGCTGGCCAAGACCACACAGGGACTCTGTCCCCCAGACCCTGACTTCCACTTCTGTGCTCATTTCATAACTCCAGAGTTATTCAAGAAGAGGTCAGGGTACGCTGGCACAGCCAGTCCGCTCCTCCCGAGCCTGGAGTCGTGATGCCCAACAGCAAATGCTTCTTCCCCTGGCTGAACCCAGGGTTGACCATGTCCAGAGCTGACTTAGCTGTTTGGGCACAAGTGGCTGATTAGTAAGAGGAAAGCAAGCACTTTGGGAGGGGCGTAACTGGGCAGGCACGCAAATGTGTGGGGAAGAAGTCGGGGAAGAGACAGCTCCATTTGGAAACACCCCCACCAGGAAGCAGATGTTCCCGCAGCCGGCTGGACAGCAGGCCTGGCAGGAAGCTGCTCTGGCTCTGACCCCAAACCCCTTCTCGCCCTTTCACTCTACCTTTCTCCTTCCCTCCTCCTTGCCCCCCGACTGCCTTCCCCTCTTTCTGCTCTTTCCCTGTTCTCTTCCCTTTGCTGCGTTTCCCATCCCACTGTCCCTCACACCTTGTCCCTTTCTCTCCCTGGCATTCATGAATGTGATTTCTCTCTCTTCCTCTCTCTCTCGCTTACTCTCTCTCCCCCCACGTCTGGCCATTCTGGTGCCGAGTAGCTCATCTGGGGAGAATAGCCAACCTGACAATGACTTCGTATTTTTCTTCTGGCCGAAATCAGGGAGTTCAGACACAAGCAAAATGTGCCCAAGAAGAGAGGAGGAAGAGAAGAATCTTGTCTAAGGACACGTTTAATTTTCATATTCGCTCCATATGATAGATGGATAGAAAGAGAGGAGGATGATCAACCCATTCAACAGCCAGATCTCACCGAGCACAGGCACGAAATGATCTACTTTTTCCCCATCCCTGTTTTCAAACAGGCCTAAATCCCTTTTCCCATCCTTAATCACAACCCAAGCATATTTCATTGCTATCCAATCACTTTCAATTATTGAAAGGTACCAGCGAGCTGAGCCTTGTTTATAACTCCATCGTACACATGTAAGTACCATCTCCTCCCTTCTCCCAACACTGGCCAACTCATGGCCCAAAGGACAAAGAAATGAGAGAGGGAGCTTGGTTACTTGTAGGACATCTCCTACTCCCTCCCTTTAATGCAAAAAAGGGTACACATGAAGATGGAAAGTAACAAGTGTCCTTTACAGACACAGTGCTGTTGTGGTCCTTCCTTGAATTCATTGGCCATTGCTGTCTGTTGGCTTCTAAGCCTTAGATCACTCATTCTCTCATGGTGGGCATGTCAGAGTCTTCAGAGTCCACTCACAAGTCCCACCCCTGCACAGTGCCCTGAGATGGGAGGTCAGCTCCCCTCCCCCTGTTGAAGCTGTCATCACCTCCTCTGCCTCAGCAGCATGGTCTCGTCCCCAGGCACCCAACTTGTTGATGGATCTACCAGACAGTGGGAAGTGCTGTAGAGGAGAGTGTATGCATGCTGGAGGTACAACCCAGTGTCTACCTTTTGAGACATTCTTTAGCTGAGAGGTCCAGGACTTCATGATCTCATCCCTCACTAGACAGCTCTGAGTGTCAGTTGAACTTTGAAGTAGAGCACAGCTGAATTCAAATTCTAGTTGACAACGTGCTCACCGAGTGACTTTGGGCCAGCTATCAGGCTCTTTTCCAGGGTAGTTGCTTCATCTGCAAAATGGGGATAATAATATCTTCCATCCAATGCTGCAAGACATGATTGCACTCAGCCCAGGACTGGCACAAAATCACCATCCGGTCAGTGCTAGACACATTATCTTACCTCTTGCAGCCCAACTTTCCCCATATTTAAAATAAAGAGGAGAGTCATGAGTTCCCAAGTTCCTTTTTAGTTTTGATTCTAGGGAGAGTGTACATGTTTCTTTCCTCCAATGAGGTATTAGCTACGCCTATGTGGCAGGAACACAAATCTCCTTTCACGCCGTCCCAAGTGTATATACAAAGTGGAGAGGCTGGGGAACTCAGCTATGAAAAACCCACCGTCTTTGTGCATCAGTTAGCATCACTCAGGAGTTGAGATACACACCCAAGCTAGACCCCTCACCGAGACTAAGCAGTAATGAGGATGGATGATTCAGTGCTGGAGACAAGATACCCACAGCACATACTACCAAAGGGACCAAGACTGCCATTTGTATCTGGAAAACAATAATTTCTTACTGTGAGATTTTTATTTCCTAAAGTCACAAACCACACATCGACCACACAAGCCATCTCTAGGAGATGGATCAAAAATTGCAATATCATTTTCCTGCCGCATTTTGGGGAATTGAAAAACAAAAAAGGAACTGCTTTTGCTCAAGGTCACTGTGTCTAAATCAAAACTCTCTTTGTCTGACAATTAGTTTATTAGCCAAACTGCCTTTGAAGTATTTTCTCCCTATCCTGGGCCATGCCTAGGGCTCTGCTAGGAGCAAAGACAGGAGATCTGAGACCTTGTGGGTTCCTTTTACTTTGTTCATTTTCAAAATGGTCAGACCCTGGAAGCCACTGAGACTCCTTGAGGGAAAAGCAGAGCATTCGTACAGGCATTCTCCACTCTCCCTGGGTTCCCAGTGAAGACAAAACCCAAGAACCAAAAAGATACCAAAAAGAACTCAACGCAACGTTGGGATTTCCTAAAAACTCACGGCAAGCTTGGCCATGTCAACAGCTTTTATGATGAGTTCAATATCAATGAATCATAAACAGATGGGTTAAGTTTCCCTCCAAACACACACGTGCTGGAGAGTTGCAGCTGAGAAAATGCTTAGACCCGTGCATTTCCAAGGGCTGGTCAGCTCCAAACAGAGTGGGATATTTTGCTGAATCCCAAACACTGGCTTCTTTTCTTGTCCCTGAAAATAACTCAGCTGTCCAGCTGTTGGACGGATATTTTCTCTTTTGGTTTTGTTTCATCTGATTTTCTCACAAAGCATCAGAGTAATAAATGACTTCAAAACCTGGTAGAATGTTCTAGGGAAATTAAACAACCAGAAGAGTAAAACGTAAAAAAGAAACCAAAGCCTGCCACAATCTCACATCATCGCCCTCAGCAGGCATCTGTCCCTCAAACATTACCTGTCTTTACTTCCCCGCGTCAGTCACTGCCAAGCCCAAGATCCATTATCTCTGGGAACTCTTTGGAATTATTTTGGTCTGTGTGAATATGGAAATCAATCATTGAAACCATTTTTGAGCACCTAATATGCACCCACAGTGTTTCGAGTGAATGTCTATGACAAGGCCCTTGCCACAGTGAGTTTATGATCTAATTAAGAAGCTTCTACAAACGCATGAAGAAATTAAGAGATAATAACAGATGGTAGAGGTAAGTAAAAATTAATGATACAAGCATTAAGGGCTTTAGGAATTGAGAGAATGGAGAAGGCACTGTGTGTACCAAAGAGGCCAGAAATAATGATAATAACCAACATCCATTAACTGTCGTGTTTTGGGGACTTTCACAAGTGTTTTCTCTTTGGATCCTCACACAAGCCCGTTAACATAGGCAGGGATTGGTTTTACAAATGGGAAATAGGGACTTGGGAAGATTAAATGTCTTGTTCAAGGTCACCCCATTAGTAAGTAGCAGAGCAGGCTTACAGCCCAGACTGATGGCTTCTAACCCAGGCACCTGTGCCTCATGCTGCACCCCTTTTTTTAAAAGTTTCTTAAAATCCAGTTAGTAGGTAACTGTGGCCTTATCCTGCAGACAGCTGGAACCTCCTGGACATTTCTGAATATGTCCAAAGTTGACTTGTATACTCCCACCTCCCCATTTTGCTAGTGAATCTCAACCATCTGGGATTTTTCCCTCCTCTCTCCCATCCTTGAAGATTCAGCACAAGTTTGTATTTTGGATTTCCCCAGCCTAAAATGTTGACTCCTTCTTTGGAACAAATAGGACTTACTGACTCTAACTCTCACTTGTCAACCAATTATGCCCTGGACTGCACATCGCTTCTACTGTTACCTTAGACTTTTACTTAAATAATCTTAGGTTATTGTTGACCACATCCATGTGTCATCTCCTGTAGAGATTAGCTGCTCTCTGAGGAAAGCTTTCATGCCTAGTACATGGTCCCAACAGTTTTGAGAATGGTCCAATGCTATGTTTAGTAAATATGTATTGCTAGAAGTAAAAATCTCCACCCTATGATGATGGCAACTGCACCTGCAGGCCTGGCTCCCATCTTGCTGTGGAACTCTCCACCTGCATGTGCCACATGCTTCTCAAGATCTTCTCCTAAAACTAGCTTCTCTTCCAGAGGTTTCTCTTGCTGCTGGAATCAATGTAATTCTCCCAGTCAGCCTCCAAAGGTGATCATCAGTTTTGATCTTGATACCCTGGAGTCCTGTTAATTGTTCTCTCAAAGTTTCTTATAAGTAAAAGGTGGCCTACCTTGTGCTGGATGAACTGGCAGAGAGAAAAGAAAGAGCAGGTTCCTGGGAGAGCTCCCTGGCAAAGAAAGGACAAGATACACAGGGAAACAGACAACAATGCAGGCTCTTGTCTGATCAGTTCATACTGCCAATGCCACACTTCAGAAGTGGGGACAATGGACTTGGGTTGAAATAGCCCACAGGTGCTTCCTAGAAAAGGGTTTGAGCAATCCCTGGGGGGCAGGGAGGATGGCGTTGGAAGGAGGAGAAGGAGAAGGCTCTGGGACTGGCCCTGTGGGGAGAAATGAGAAGATAAACACAGGATCCCTGCCCCCAGGCATCAGAAGTCGCCAAGAGGGAACACAAAGTGAAACCAGTATAGGGAAATACCTGAAATCCAAACAGAGGATAAGTCGTGTCCAATGGGGATAGCTCAAGGAGCTAAAGAAAAAAGATTCCAGAACCAACATGCAGAACCTGGACTTCGTACTTCTGCTCTTTCAGAACAGCCTAGTGTCGCCAGAATCCCCACGGCAGTATTCTAGCTGTTCTTACCTGGCCATGGTGCATGCTGTCAGCAGGTACAGGTAACAAAGAAAGGGCAGGTCCTTCACTCTACCTTTGAGAGCCTCTCCCCCTGCTGCCAGAGCTTGGCTCCTGAGATGGCTTAGAGTGTCCCCAAAAGCAAGAACCTCAGGGAGGCTGGAAGGATGTGGGCAGCTGAAGTCACTGGGTTTCAGCTTTAGTGACTGGGTTGTCTCCATGCCCCAAGGTGCTTTCTCAAAGGCACAGGAGGAAGTCAGTCAACACTCAAAGTTCCCACCTGGGGAAGGCATTGGGAACTGTCCTCAGAATCCCATCTCTCCACTCTTTCCTTGCTACAGCAGCCATGAAAATGTGGCCACACCAAGGAAAGAGACTTAACAGGGAGCATAAATGACTGAGGGCCCCAACTGCTAAGATTTTAAATCCATCTCAGCTGTCACCCTGAGTCTACAGCTCCCACAAGCTGTGCCTCACAGTGACTAAATGTGGCAGGATCCTAAGGAAGATTCCTGGGAAACAAAGGACTCCTTTGTGGTGGACTTTTATGTCATGGGACTCCCTGCAGCTTTGGAGAACCTTCCTTAGGCTAGTCCAGGACCAGGATGATTCTACCCAACCTTCCCACCTCCTTCACTGAGCCAGACATGCAACAAAGTCTGACAATTCATCAACCTTCCCTGGTTTCTTCCCTGTTTCCTGACACAGAGGCAATTCCAGACTTCACTTCTCCCTAAACTCAGAGAGAGCAGTAGGGAGGAGAATGCCAATGAACTCATTCTCACAGAGGGGCCAGACAACATTCACCATGACTGCTTACGTCTACAAGCAGGTAGGTAATATTCCTTACTCCAGGAAGAATTCAGACCATCTGTATCACCATGAATAAGGGATATTTTAAATATCTCAGCCAGAGTTTATTCACTGCCTTCAGAGCTCCAAACCCCAAACAGTGTTCTTCCTCCTGCCCCCAACAGTTGCAGAGACTAATGGGGTATGTAAGGTACTACAGACAAGCCCTGAGCTGACCAACCATTCCAGTCCGTTCTTTTTTCTTAACATGTCTTTCATAATACTCGTCTTTGGAGAATAAAATAGTAAAAAAGAAAAAACTTGGGGGAAAAGATATTTATTCTGTTTTTACATAAAATAGTTGTAGAATGTGTAGACCTAGACGATGCTCAAGAAAAAGAAGAAGGAAGAAGAGATGGGAAGGAGGAGAAAAAGAAATAATATTTATTTTTTTCACTTTTCTTGCTGCATGGGCTAGAATATCCAATATAATGTTGAATAGAAACGATGATAGTGGGCACCTTGGTCTTGGTCATGAGCTCAAGAAAAAAATCTGCCAACATTTCTTCTAAAGTGTTATTTAAGGTAGAGTTTTTGTAGACATCCTTTACCAGAAATATTTCGCCTTTATTACAAGAAGGTTTATATCTATTTCTGATTTGCTAAAGTTTTTTAATCATGAATTTTATCAAATATTTTTCTTGTACCTATTGAAATAATCAAATATTTTTTCTAGTGTATTCTGCTAATGTGGTAAAATGTATTATTAATAATTGATTTTCAAATATTAAACCAATTCTGTATTCACAGAATAAACCCACATCGGAGGTGACAAATTACTTTCCCATATATTGCTGGGGATTTGGTTTGCTAATATCTTATTTAGGAATTTTGTCTAAATGTTCAGAGAGGCATCGACCTGTAATTTTTCTTTTTTTTCCACAGGTTTTATTATAAAGTTTATGGTGGCCTCATAAACATGCTAGAAAATATTTCCTGAGGTTTTTTTTCTTTTGTTCCTCTACAGAAGAATTTGGTTAAAACTGGCATTATTTCTTTCTTACATATTTGATAAAATTTGCTGGTGAAATCTTTTGTTTCCGAAATTTTCCTTTGGGGGAAATTACAAATTAAATTCCTTTATTAGCTATAGAACAATTCAGATTTTCAATTCCTTATGTGTTACATTTAATAAATGTCTTTTTCTAAAAATTTATCTATTTCAATTAAATATTCAAATTTATTCCATAGAGTTATTTATAATATAGACTCTTTTTTGTTTTTTATGTTTCTTAGATCCATAATGGTATTTCCTTTTTCATTATTTGTGCCCTTTCTCTTTTTTCATGATTAATACCACTAGGAGTTTATCAATTATTTTATTCTTTTCAAAAACTGACTTTTTTAGATTCAATGATCCTTTGTTTTCTATGCTTTTTAGTTTTATAGTTTGTTTTATCTTTATTACCTTATTCCTTTTACCTTCTTTGTGTTTATTTTGAAGTTTTGTTTCTAACTTTTAAAATGGATGCTTATAAAAATAAATTGAAAAAATAAAATGGATGTTTATATTAATTTTCAGCATTTCTTTTTTTATATGTGCATTTATAAGCATAAAGTTTCCTCAATAAATAATTCTTTTGCAGCACTCCACAACTTTTGGTGTGTTTTATGTTTATTAATAATCTAATTCAAATTTTTCTATTATGTTTTGTGACTTCTTTGACCAATGGGTTTCTAGAAGTACATTTCTTAATTTCCAAACAAATGAAGACTTTTCTAGTTATCATTTTATTCATCTGAATCATTTGTGTTTTTATCAGAGAACATAGCCTGTATGATTCCATACTTTGACATTTCGAGATTTGCGTTATGGTCTAGGATGTGGTCAAATTTTTTCAATGCTTCTGAGTACTTGAAAATAATATACATTCTGTAATTGTTAAGTACAATGTGCTACACACACACACACACACACACACTCTCACATTTTGGGGGGTAAATGTTGTTTCATATATTTAAAAACATGTTTTATATCCCCACTCATTTTTCTTTCTGTTTGTTCCTCAGTAAATGGGAGAGGTAAGCTAAAAATACATATTATGAGAATAGATTTGCTTACATTTCCTTTCAGATATGTCCATTTTTACTCCATTTTAGGTCACATTTTAGGGGCATTTAAATTTAGAATTGTTATTCTTCCTAGTATGTCAAACTTTTAATCACTAAGAAATTCTATCTCTAGTAATGTTTTTGCCTTTAACCCTACTTTTTCTGATCTTAATATAGTATATCTTTTTCTATGCTTTTACTTTTAATTTTTAGTTTTGTGTATCTCAAAAACCAAATATAATTGGGAGTTTTAACCCAGTCTGACAATCTTTCTCTTTTAGTTGGAGTATTTAGTGCATTTATATTTAATACAATTATTGATACCTGTGTGTTTAAATCTACCGCTTTACTATTTGCTTATGTCTTGTCTTTCTTATGTTACATTTTCTCTCTTTTCTTTTTCTGATAGTTTAATTTTTTTAGGGGATAGTCATATATTAGTTTGCTAGTATTTATTTTTCTATCTTCTTAGTGATTAAACTAGAAAGTAAATTTTGCATCTTTAGTTTATCAAAGTCTAATGTTAATTGGAAATTTTCTGGGTAAGAAAAAGACAACAAAGAATTATAATTTTATTTCTTTCTCCTAATATATGTGACAAATTTTATTTAATTTTAGATTAATTTTAAACCTCACACAAAGCAATATTGTTTTATAAAATCAATAGTCAATTAGATTTAATTGTATATTTACTCTTCATTCCTTCCTGCATCCTCATTCTTTCATGTGAGCTCATTTTTCTTCTGCCTGAAGAATGTCCTTAGCTTTTCATTTAGTGTAAGATTGCTGATGACAAATTTCTTTTGTTTATCTAAAAATGTCTTTATTTTACCTTCGTTCCTAAGTGATATTTCCTCAGGAGACAAAATTCTAGACTGACAGTTATTCTTTAACACATTAAAAGTATCATTTTGTTTTCTTTTGGCTTTTCTTCATTTTTTTTTTCTATTGAAAACGTACCCATCAGACTAATTGTTGCATTTTGAAGGCAAACTATCTTTCATCTGTGACTGCTTTTTATAGTTTCTTTTGTCTTCAGTATTCTGCAATTTTAAAATAATAGACTATGTGGGGTTTTAATCTTTTTGCTCATGGTTCATAGCAGTTTTAAATTTTGGCTTAATGTTTTTTAACGTTAGAAATTTCTCCTATATTATTTCTTCGATATTCCTTCTGCTCCATTCTCTCTCTTCTATTTCTAGAACTTCAATTAAACACATGATAGAACATATCACTATTTCTTTTTATGTTTCTTATCCTCTTTTCTGTTTTTCTACCTTTCGTATGACTGGGTTTCATTCTGAATATTTTCTTCTGACTTATATTTCAGTTAACTAATTCTCGTTTCAGCTGTATCTAATCTTTAAGTAAGCCATTTTATGTGTTTTTATTTCTACAATTTTTATGTAACCAAGTCTGATATATCAAGTTTATAGTTTTATAGTTTTATAGTTTCTTGTTCTCTGCTGAAATTTCCATCTTGTTTTTAATTGCTTAAAAATAGTTCATATAGTTATCTTAAAAACTGTGCCTAATATTTTCAATACCTGGAGATTCTGTGGGTCTTCCTTTGGGCAAGTTCTTGTCTATGTTGGTTTTGTTTCCTTATATGTCTAGTTATCTTTGACTGTATGCCAGACAATGTATTTGAAAAATTATAGAAATAATTTGAGACATAGAATGGCATTATCTTCTACCAGAGGTGATTTTTACTTGCTTTTGCCATACATCTGAGAACAATAACAATCTTGGATTACATTAATCCAGTTTCAGGTAATGGGAATTTCTGGGCCCTCTAGTAACTCAAGCTAGGCTGGAGTCTCAAGAGGGTTGTTTTACTTCTGATTCACCTGTTTAGGGCATAGCCTTTCAGAGTCCCAATCCAAGTTGAGGGTGATTTACCAGAGCTTACATATCTACATTTTGATCTTCTGAGCAATTCCTTACTACTTTTTTAGATGTCCAGTACCTTCAGGCAGCTTGCTGTTGTTCAGCTTTTCTAGTCCTCAGTGGAAGAGTTGGTCCCAAATTAGTCCACCAATGCTGGCACCATCCCACACGTGGCACCCAGGAATCCTGTGCTGCCTTCTAACTCCAGAGAGACCTCTTCCCACACCCATCCTTTTTCTAGAGGCATGTTAATAGCAAAGAGAATTGAAAGAAATGTAGGTTGTTCCTCAGAGGACCCAGTTTTAAGTCACCTCTGCCCCAGTCTGGCTTTGGCTTCATGTGCCAGTAATAGTAACTGAGCTACTGTCTTATTCCTTTGACCAAATAATACCTGCCTCAATTTCCGCAAACTTATCTGCCCTTTTCTTTGTACCTAAAGACATGCTCTGTTCTCTATGCCCTCGAGGGCTGGGGCTCCATATTGTTCCTTTTCATCTAGCCTTGAACTGCAGCAGCTTTTTGCATCTAAGGCCAGGACCCCAGGACCTGCCAGTGTTCCTAGGATGCCACCTGCTGGCCAGGTCCTCAGTTGCCAACCCTTGATATGTCTCCTCTTTTTACATTGTGTGTCCCTTCTAGGACTTTTCAGAGGATGACTATTTGCCAGGGCACCATCAGCACCATCAGTGAATGCTCCTCAGCACTCACCATACAAGTCTCTCCTGCAAAGCTGAGATTTCCCCTCCTCCAGCCCTAGGTTTGCCCATCCAGGGCTGCCTTTCCACCCAGCTGGGCCCCAGCTCCAGCCAGGCCTATCCAGCCTACCAGATCCCATCGCAGCTTCCATCTCTGCACCTAGTCCCACCTGGCTGCAACCTGGTTACAGCATGAAGAGAAGGACCAGACTCATAATGAAGCAAACTGTACAGCATTCATTCATTCATTCATTCACTCACTCATTTTCTTCTTCATAACCTATGATCTCAGAGTGAGGGAAGGGATAGGTACCTTTGTGAGAAGGTGAAACATAACATCAAACTCACAAATACCAATAAAGGAACTACGCAAAAGTGATTCACTTTAATCTTATTATCAAGTTGCCTTTTCAACGTTTACTCTACAGTGGTAATAGTAGGTCTGGGAGAACAATTTGTTCAGGATGTGGCTAAAAACTATACAATCTTATTCCTAGGATAATATCTGTGTGTAATGAACACAGTACTGATTTTTACATAAAGGCTGTTTCTGTGGAAGCTTTGCTGTATGTATTCATTGGACAAAGATTTATATATGCAAGCTTTGAGCTAGGAGTACAGAGAAAAGGGACTGAGTTATCATCCTCAAGAGGTTCCCATCTCCTGTGGGATGTTTACTAGGCATTTTGCTCCGGATCACAATGAAGAGGCACATGCATAGAAGGGACCCTGGGTCTTGACAGGGATGAGAAGCAGTCAGGGAGGGCCTCCTGAGCATGGGTACTGGGCCTATACTTGGCAGTCAGCAGCCAGCTGGATCCCCCACCCCTGCTTCCCTTCTGACACTGCTCACTGACTTTACAGATACATTTTTCAAAGTGCAAAAGCAAAACTCAGCTGTGTGGGTCTGAGTGATTGCTCACTCTAAATTAGTAGAGTTTGAGTTAATGAGGTTTAAGAGAATCATTTTTTTCCCTTATAGTGAAGCAAGTCCATGCTCTCTGCTCATGAGGTTCCTAGAATAAGATTTTATTCTGGGTCATTTGTTTCTTATCACACCTGCCCAGTTTCCTCACTCAAAGGTCTAATTTATAAATATATGTCATTATTACTGGCCAAGCTGACCCAAAGTCCTCCAAAAGTCCCCATTAGGAGGACTGGCAGACTCTACCCTCTAATATCTCTTTATGCTTCCCTGTTTATTACCAAGCAGTAAATCAGTAAGCATTTAATAACCTCCAACTGTATGCCTGGTCCTTAACTATTGTAGATTTCTTTACATAGGGATCCCATGCTAAATATGGTTATACTCTAGTAGAAAGGATACATTTTCATGACAGTCTAGGCAACATGCACTTACTTATTCCACAAATCATTATTGGGCATTGAGGATGTGCTGAGCATTGCACTGGACATCAGAAGCCCTCAGCCAGTAGGAAAAATAGATAAACCAACAGATGACTACAGTGTTAGATGCAGAGACCAGCCAGGTTTTTCTCAGCACAGCAAGTAGATGACCACTGACTCTAACCACTATCAAAGTTGCTGTCCCTTTGGACAGCCAGGCCTATGAGTCAGGCTAAGTTTTGGGATGCCTGCCGTGCCACCTACCCCTTCCAAGGGGTCTTCCCACATGGGTGCTCCCACCCTCTGCCACAGCTGATCAGATCAGATCCAAGGTGGACACTTAACTCAAAAAAAAAAAAAAAATCTGTATGTTAGCCACTAGTCTTTGAAGGGGTGGGCACCCACATTGTGGGTCTCTATTGTGGGTCTCTATTGTCTCTATTGTGACCGATAGAGACAATGGTGACCAGCTGGACACATCACATTTTCTCTGTTGGAAATTTTTTATGGGGAGAAAGTGAGCCAGTTGGTAATGGGACCACAGAATTCACACCAAAAGTAGTCGATGTGCAAAGGCCTTTACTCTTGGGGTTTGCCCAAATGAGCAAAAGATACAAGTAGACAGAAGTTCTTAAACAAGATAGAATAGCAGTGGAGATGGCTGGGCACTAATGGGATGAACCAAAGACTGTGAGCTCCTGCGTCTAAAGGGGCACCAAGATAACCCAGGTACTAGAGTTGTCCTGAATTCTGTAAGTCTCCCAGGCCCCAGCTCCCTCACAGGCTCAGTATGGCCCTGCTCTTCTGAGTTCCTGGTCTTGGGAGGTCCAGTCTGTGCCTGGTGTGGACTCGGTGGATATAAACCCAACACTTGATGTCAACTGAGTATCTGCACTGTCACCTTAAAGAGCCTAAACAATGTGGAAGCGAAGCCCACTCTTCAGAGCTCTGGCCTCCTGGCAGAGATTCGGGGAGGCCATGCTTAGGCACATCCTCAGGTCCTCATCTCTTTGATACATTACTGTGGGGTTGAGTCTTCTTGTCATGACACAGGCTTGCCCAAATGCAAGCTGCTGAGGGAGATGTAGATCATTACTGTCAGAAGCAGATGACTTGTGGTGAAAAGAAAGGGGTTACTCAGGAGGGGCAGGGCTGTGGGCAAGGGCTATTAGAGGCCTGGGGGATGAAGAGGACAGTCTCTCCCTGGAGGAGGCAGGACTCAGACCCTTTTCAGTGGCCAGAAGACAGGGCCATCCATACTCACCCTCCAGCCTCCTCCCACGCTCTGCTTCCCATGGGCTGGTGAAAGGAAGAGAGGTGTGAAGTGACAAATCTCAGGTGACAAACAGGAAAAAGGCCACAGGAAAGATTGCTCCTCCAGGGGACCCTGCAAACAGTGCCCACACTGAATGCAAATAGAGCCCATAGTTATGCGAATACGCAGGAGGGCTCTATTAATTGCCAGAGGCTAGTAGGCCACCTAGAAGGCTGAGAGAAGAAGACTATTGACTTCCGTTCTCATTCAGGTTCTGCTCATTCTCATTCCTCCTCAGGATCTGTAAATGCAAAAGCGATTTTGACCTCACAGCCTTTCTCTCTTTGAGTGAAATGGTTGGGACACAGGCCTCAAATGCTGTGTCTTTAGGAAGCTCAGCTCAAATTACAAACAAAAATGACATCTTTGAGCAGGACCAGAGCTCCCTTTTGGGGCTGGCCAGCCTCACCACTGGCTTTTAGACACGAAACCCAGATATCCCATGAGCTCTTGCTGTCCCTTGCTGACTCCACCCTGGTCTCTCCTCCTGCACTGCCCCAGGCTACAGACCTTACTCCTTCTCTGCTCTCCACCGAACGGGGTGCTCACCTCCAGGCCCAGAGAGGGTACTAACGCTAATGATGCGTATTTCATGCTAAGACAACCAAACTTCATACACATTTGAAGAGGTACCATCAATGCTTTGATCTAAAGGGTAAGTATCTCATAATGGAACTTCAAGCAGATACTGGTTTTGAATGGTCAGAGGCTGAGGGCTCCCTTGGGCTTCCAAACTCAGCTACACAAGCAGCTCCTCTCCTCACCCCAGCATTGGTGATTAGGACCCTTCCCCATGCTGGATCCTCCTTCCCTGGGAATCCACATTTCTGCATATTAGTTCCTCTTTCCCAAATGGTCGTGCCCTCTAAGGCGACTCTTTTGCAAGAAAGAGAAAGGCTGAATTTTTAGGGAACAAATTCCCGAGAGTCACGACCAGGACTGGCTTCTGGAATTCATTTTCCAGCTAAGCACTTTAGAACCGTGTTCCTTGTGGTTATTAGTACAAGTGACAACAGCCTTTTCCTCCCTGAGCCATGCAGATTAAGGAAACCTAAGACTACATTTCTAAAATTGTTTCCATTTCAACCCACAGAGAATCAATACAAGAGAAGAGCATCGCCTTAAACACTAATGTTATCCAAACTCAAATTCATTTTTGATGGATTGGTGGCTGTGTCATAAAGCCAGGCCAGGCCAGGATAAATATACACATTTCCTAAGATTCTTTCTTTCACCCCAGCCGCGTCCCCCATGCATGGAGGGTGCAGTCAATGGTCCACTCTCACCCAGTTGCCCCTTCAGGACACAATCAGTGTGAGGGAATAGGAAAGTATTTCCAGTAAAGAGATCCCGGGGTTTTGCTAAGACCATCAGCCAGCATTGACTATAAGACACGGGAGTCCCCATCGTGAGGGAGAGTCCTGGCGGCACAATCTGCAGAGAGCCTTGGGTGTAGGGTGCAGATGCAGACACCAGGATTGTCTGAAGCCACTGCTAGACCCAGCCCCCTCACTGCTGTTAGGGTCCCTGGATTCTTTTTTTTTCTTTTTTTTCTTTTTTTTTTTGGAGACAGAGTCTCACTCTGTTGCCCAGGCTAGAGTGCTATGGAATCAGCCTCGCTCACTACAACCTCAAACCCCAGGGCTCAAGTGATTCTCCTGCCTCAGCCTCCAGAGTAGCTGGGACTACAGATGAACACCACCACGCCCAGCTTATTTTTTCTATTTTTAGTAGAGATGGGGTCTCACACTTGCTTAGGCTCATCGAACTCCTGACCTCAAGTGATCTTTCCACCTCAGCCTCCCAGAGTGCGAGGATTACAGGTGAGCCACCGCACCCCACCAGGGTCCCTGGATTCTGATTGCCACTACCACTGTGTATTCAAGCCCAGCTCACAGCATCATGGCTTGAAGCAGGAGGGTTGGCAAAGTTTCAGCCCCACATTTCCAGGCTTGACATCCAGCTGTTGCTATCTGCTGTCAGAGGTCTGCCTTGCTCCCCTCCTGCTCCTAGAATGCCCCTTCCTCACCTTCTTATTCTTCAGGACTCAGCTCAGGCATTGCTTTCTCCAGAAAGCTTCCTTCTATGACCCCCTTGTTGGCACCCTCTTTTGTCTCTCATCATTACACTCTGGGCACATCTCCAGTGCAGAGTTGGCCACTCAGAACTGCAAGTGGCTCTTTGTTTGTGTATCTCGCACACTATCATGAAAGTAGGGCCCACGTCATATTCAGCAGCAGATCTGAGACAATGCCTGAAATGTAATAGATAGTTTTTTCAAAAAAAGAAGGAGGAGGAAGAAATGAAGGAGGGGAATAATTGAATGAAGCCCCAGCTTGGACCCAGTACCCAATTAACAAACAGAGCTTCTGTTTTCATTCCTCAGCTTATGTTGAAAAATGGGACTTCAATATTTTTTAGTTCCTGCCATCAACAGGTGGATTTTTCTGGCCTTTGTTTCATAACTTGGCCACGTGACTTATTTTAGCCAAAAGAACACTAGCAAATGTGACACAAACAGAGGCTTAGAAAGCTCTTGCTCCATGGAGCTTGCCCTCTCTTGCTGCTGGGAATCCTCCCACCACCATGTAAACAAGCCTGGGCTTCCTGTAGAAGGATGAGAAACCCTGGGAGAGAGAGGCCCAGCATCCCCACCACCCTCACCATCCCTGCTGAGGCTCTAGACATGTAAGTGAGGCCATTCCAGATTATCCAGCCCCAGCCAAGCAAGCCCAGACCAGAAGAAACCCACAGAATCACGAGAAACAATAAATCATTATTGTTGTAAGCACTAAGTTTGGGGGTTGTTTGTTTTGCAGCAAAAGCTAACTGATACAGTTCCCACAGCTAAGCCCCTCTTCAGTAACTTGTTTCTTTCCCCTCTACCTATTATCCGCACATCAACCCCCTCAGTTCCTTCAATAAGCCAGGACCTTTGCACATGCTGTTCGCTCTGCTTGGACTGCTGTCTGCTGTCTTCTGAACCTGGCTGGCTCCCTCTCATTCAAGGCTTGGCTCTCTTGACCACCTATTCCAATTTGTGTTCTCCGATCACATCCCAGCCCTCTGTTAGCACCGTTTGCTTCCTTCCTAGTTCTTTTCACAATTTGTAATTATTTCATGTATTTATTTATTAGTTTTATTCTGTTCACCTCCAAGCTCCAAGAAAGTGTCTTGTCTGTCTGTTCACCAGATTGTCCCAGGACCCAGCAGAGTTACTGGAGTGTTAATTAATTATTTGATGAAGGAAACAAAGGTGAGAAGAAGGGAGTGAAAGAGGAAGAAGGTCAGCCTAGTCCCTCCTAGAATGGGGTTCTTCTTAGCTCTTGGCATTCCCCATCTAGACACTAAAGAGTAGGTCTCTAGCTATCAGCTGGCACGATGCCTTGAGACACTCCCCATATGTATTTATAAGTGTTACCTGTCCCAAGTACCCCATGGCTGATCCGGCTCCTATTACTAAAATGTGGCCTGTGATTATTATATGAGTGGGGCGCTGGGCTTTACTTACAGGCCTGACTTTCCTTCTAGCACTTTCAATGGGGTAGTTCAGTCCCTCCAGGCCTCTGTTCTCATTCCCTTCATGGGCAGCTTTGGGCTTGAGTATGCACTAGGTCTTCACCCTGACAGGTCCAGCCCACGCCTGGCTAAGTCTTCACATATGTTACTAACAGAAAAATGATCCAACAGAAATTACAAACATGATACACAGATAAAACCAATTCTATACCCAGGAGGGCCAAGGCACTATTGGCATTTTTGATACATTGGAGTCAGTTCAGGCTGACCAAAAAAGGCAGCTTGGAAAATCAACACCCAAGCAGTGTTCTACTGTAAGACAGAAAAGGTAAATTTAGCCCCATCCCCCTGCCCCACAGCTGTCATGAGAACCTGGGGAGGGGGAGTGAGTGGAGTGGGAAGGAGAGGAAACATCAAGCCATCAATCAACAAACACAACAGAGGACCTACCATGGGCCAGCCCCTGAGATCTCCACCTGAAAAAATATAAAAGGAGTCAAATATCAGCATAATGAGGAAATCACCATCACCTACAGAACAATCAGTACTTAGTCTCAGCTCCCTGTGATGTTGTTCAGGGAGGATCAGACCAGGCCAGTGAGGCAGGGCTGCAGCTTGTGGGTGGGGTTCTCTGTGAGAGGGATGCAATGGAGTGGCTGGACAGGCAGTGTGCTGCACAGGGGCCTGCCCCAGGACAGGAGCAGTGGGCTTTGGTGTAGACAAGGGAAGAGCAGCTGCAGAATGGAACCAACCCCGTCCCTAAATCCTACATGCTAACCCTGAGGTCAAGGAAAGCTGGGATCTAGCCCAACAAATGAGACTGGGAATGATGTCCAGATGCCTACCCTCTTTCCTCTGACACTCCTTGTTTGGGCTCCATGCACGGTTCTAGTCCCGGAAGTTGTCTTACTCGCCCTGGGCATCTTCCATAGTGTTGGTGAGACCAACACTAGCGAGACTCTGCCCTCACCTGTTGCACTGGGTCTGACTTTGTCCATTGCTTCTCTTATCCAGCCCCTGTCACCTCCAATTCTGTCTCATTGGGTGTTTACTGGATTATAAAATCATCACCATCACCGAATTGAGTGCCATCTGCTCCACCCTCCTCACAATCACCCAGTTAGAACACACTGATGGATTGTCACAGTTGTCATCATGGTATACGGGAAATGTTTGTCCAGCTTCCCAGGCACAGCAGCAATGGTCAGTCTAGGCCACTGGCATGGCCATCAGGTGGGCGGGAAAAGATCTGAGCAATGACAGTGCAGATTGGAAGGTCAATTTCTTGGGAGTTTGGCAGAAGTTTAAATATTTCTGCCTTCTTAGTTGTGGAGAGATAGGAAGAGAGTGGAGAGAAGACAGGTTATAAAAGCATCATGTTGTTGGTCTCAGTCCCAGCTTCCTCTTACATGGCTGGGAACTGGGCTGAGAAAAAGGCTCCTGATCCAGGGCATGGCTGAGGCCCAGGGACATCTCCAGGATGAGAAACTGTCCCCTAGAGCCCAAAACCCCACTGATGGGACCTTTGTATGAGCTGTGGGACTGCACATGCAGTCACATCTAGGGCTTTAGGAGATGATGGCGAATTTGGGCCCAGGAATCCCATGGAGACACTGAGCCATTGCATCTCTCCAGGACACCCTGATGTCTGTGTTGTGTTGAGGAGCCTGGTCTTTTGGCCGGGTGGAGTGGGGGAGAGTATTACAAGCAGGTCAGGTATATCTAATCCTATTTCTCATGTGGTTCGCCCTCCAGAGGATGTAATCTAACAAGGAGCTATGGCATTGACATTTATTAAAGAAGTCAGATTTGTATGCCTTTTGAGTGACTAACTTTATTATAGACTAGATCTAAAATTTCTTTGTTCCTGAGGAAATTCCTCACTGCTCATAATACAAAATTAACTACTAATTTTATGTTCTTGGAGAACAAGAGCAGCATCTTTTTGGCTGGTTGTCCCATAGCTTCTAGCTGTGTAGATGGAAGAATAAATCATTGCTTTTCTGACTCAATTTGAGCAAGCTATGTGAATGAATGCTCATAAAAGACATGGAGAGGATAGGAATACTCACCACTTCCTGGTGTTAGAATACCCTTTCCTTCCCAGTGTCAGGTTGAGAATAAAGCAACTTTAGTCCAGAAGAATCAAAATCAAGGCCTTGAAGTAGCTCAGCTTAGCAGATGTGCTCAATACTATTAATGATTCATCTGTTTATTTATTCAATACATTTATTAATATAAGCACCTGCTATGTGTAGGCAGAGCATTATGCCTTCCCACAAAGTTATTGGGGGGATTGGGCAGGAGATAGGAAATTCAAACCAGAGATGGGGATCACTAAAGAAAGAATAAAGTTGAACAGTTAGGTAGGGGAAGATTGGTGAAGACTTTCTCTTTGCATCACCATCACAGAATAAAACCTTCAATGTTTCCTTAGGTTTAACACAGCCCTCTGCTTTCCCAGTTCCTACGGTGCACCTGTTTTTCTCCTTCTGCAGTATTTATTCTGTACTTTTCATTCTGATATTTAATGATATCAATCTCACCTGGGCAACTTCAAGAGTAAAAATCCTATGCAGATCTTACATCCTCCACAGAGCTAACCTCAGCACCATCTATACCTGCTTCATTCAGCATCAATGTGTGAGTATTTCTGCAGCACATGTCTAGCCCCCAGCTATAATTTACCTCTATCGTGCAGTATTGTTTCCTATGGAGAATTTTTGGTCCCCAACTACTTCCTCAAGGGACCAGTTCCTCTCCTTCTCTTGATCTCCCTGTATAATACAGAGGTACACAGGTGAACCAACGAAAAAATTCCCAAATGAATAAAATAAAGGGTAAATGAGTCAATTATCCTAGGCCAATCAAATGGCTTTTCCAGATATGGGAAGACCTATGCACTTGGTAACTGAGTAATCTAAAATTTAATTTATGCTAAAATACAAATGGTTGATAATTAAAAACTGTTATTTCTGCCAGATGATATTTGCTTTCAGTCAGGAATCTTCAGAGTCTTAATCCAAGGAAATATATTACAGTTAGTCATTAAGTTAGATAGATGTGACCTAAACTCATGGTGCTGTCACCTGTTTAACCCACTGACAAGCCCTGGCTCCCCTTCACAATATCATCCCTGTACCCAGTTGATTCAGTAGTGGGTCTCTGTGAGTTTAATGAGACTTAAGGCTAGGGGACACATAAGTAGCCCCAGTCCATGTCGGCAAGCTCTGACCTCCCCAAGGCAATGGTAAACAAGAAAGCAAGTGCCACTGGCACCACTGCCTACACACACGTACACACAGCCATCCCTGGAAGTCTCACAGCTCCCCGCAGAACTGCTTCTCTCAGGAGAGAGTGGGTTTTTAAGATAAACTCCTTTAAAGGTTGTGTGCCCGCCAGCCACTGATGCAAGGAGCATAATTAAGATGGAAAACAACCAAATCCTGCAAGAAGCAGAGGCAGAACAAGAGTGGGCCAACTCAGTGAAAAGGCCTCTCTCCCCTGAGAGAGCTCTCCAGAAGCAAAGAAATAAGTGAGGATGGAAAGGAATACACGAATAAACAAAGAGGATATTTATGGAGCTCCATGGGGCAACCCCTAACCGCCCCCTGCCAGCCTGACCCCTGGGTCCACCATGCAGTCTGGGGCCGGGTGGCCACACTCCACTGTATTCCTTCCCACAGGCCCCAGATGTGGTAGGTCAAGCGAGCTCAGGTGGGAATCATGCGGGGTACTCGGGAGCAGGGCAGGTGGAGAAGGAAGGAAGCCCAGAGGAGGACTAAAGAAATTGTGAGAACTCTAGGACCAACCTCCGAGCAGTGACCAAGAGCCCCAAAGAGTTGTGACAAAGTCAGCCTTGGCTCCGACAGGTCCTGAGATCCCTAGAACTACATACTCAGAGGCTGAGAGGGAACAGCTGGGGCAGCCAGCCAGGAGGTGTGGTCAAATGCAGGTGAGGACAGCCTCCTGGTGTGGGCGTTTAGTTCATGAAGAGTCAGAAACCACCCACCAGCTCGGGAGGCCAGCAACAAGGTCCAGGCTCACAGGGCCTGGGTAAAAACTTGCCAAAGAGTCAAGACCAAACCCGATGGCCTGAACTTCAAGACCGTGTTCTGTCCCTTCCAAAGAGCTGGACGGCAAGGTAGAAAGGAGCAACAGAAAAATCAGTCATAAGGATTGCATCTTCAAGACCAAGGGAATGAGTTTGGAATCATGTAGATGGGGCTTGTAGATCCAGCCTGTTTTTCATTTGAAAAGTAGGGCATGCACCTCTCTATGGAACTTCTATGAAGACTAAATGAGATAATGAATGAAAAGTGATGAGAACAGAGCCTGGCACACAGTTACCCTATTATGAGGGTGCTGATGGCAGAGATAGGGCTGCTTGTGTTGAAGGGAAAATTATAATAGTGACATCTAGGGTCACATCCACACTATCTATTTTAGGCCCCACTGGCTCATGGGGCTGAGGTGACTAAAGACTCACCTGATGGGTCAGGATTGATGCAGAAACCAAAGTGCTGTAGGCTGAAGGCCACACCAGCTCCTGTTGTCCACTGCTGGAGCCAGTAGGAGCTGGACCCAGGGACACAGGCAGCTTGTCACTGCTGCTATACACACCACCCCGGCTCAGATTACAGGGTTAAAACATCAGCTACCCCATACAAGGCAAGTGATCTGCCCAAGATCCCCCAGATGGTTAGCAACAGAACAAGAACCAGAACTGAGGTTTCCCAACTCAGAGCCCAGTGTTTTTACCATTCTACAGGGGTCCCTTCCTCCCCATGAAACATCCATACCTGACTCCTTCCTGTCCTCGCTGCCCCTGCTGTCAGCAGACAGATCTATCCTTCTAGAGTTGAGTAGCCATTTCCATGGGAAAGAGGCATGGGACAATGAAACAGTCGGGCACAGAGAAGCCACACACACTGCATGAGTCCCCTCTTCCTGGATGTGGAAGCCACCTCCTCACTGAGGCACAGGGGGCTGAGACCCAGGGTGTGGATGTCACAGTGAGCCCACCGTGAAGAAAGGTCAGGCTTCTTCAGGAATTTGGGTACCGATCCTGTCCTATTTTCCTCCATGTCATGAGACGCCAGCCACTCTATTCCAAACATGAGGCACGAATCGGAACTAAAACTCCGTTTCTTAAAATCACAATTGAAAAACAACAGCATTTACATTAGTTATTTTTGTCTAGAATACAAGGGTAGTCTATGAATAAAATACACACAGTTGGAGAGGAGGAGAATATTCATCCCACAGCTCTCTGGCAACCCAAAGGCCAGTTAAACCATCTTCATGACTTTCCACAGTTAAGAATATAGTACCAACCAACTGGAGTTGTTTAATTAATGTTTGGGGTATTAAATTCAGTTCTCACCTGAGCTGACTTGAGTTGTTGGGTTGATTTAAAATAGTATGAAAATTAATTAATTTAACTCTATAAATTGCTGAGTTGAAATGAGTTTTTTGAAGTGAAATGGAATGAATCTAGGTTGGTTCGTTTTTAGACTCAGTCACCAGGGTTTTAACACTGGGTTACTGGCCAATGGGTATGGGTGTTGACCTTAAGTAACTGAGAACTCTAGGAAACTGACTCCAAGGCAAGGTCCTGTGCAAAACCATGGCTGGCTCCCACAGGGCAGGCCCATCTGGGGCAAGGGAGTCCAGAACTGGCAGCAGAGGACTTCATGCACCATCCTGGAAGCCCACAGACTGAGAGGAGACAGGGAACAATGGGTGCCTTATGGCGTGGACAAACCCTATAAAATGCAGGCCTTGGTCATACCCTGACCTCTTATTTTAATACAACCTTCTCTGTTACTGTAGAATTCAACTATTTGTCACAAAATTAAGAACCATATGAGTATGGAGCTACTTAAAGGAAAGTCCCCATGGGGGGACCACAGAAACCCAGAGAATATTTTAGGCATTCTCTCTGCATTCTCTATGTTCCTGTCATATAGAATTGAATGTGTTCTATACAGCAAATGCTCACATCTTCCCCCCTTCCTCACCAAACACATAATTCTACTTCTATCAATTCTTTCTTCCAGTTCCCATTGTTATGTAAGCTGAATGTCTTAGAAATAGGCATATGTCTTAAAAAATAAGCCTATGTATATAATTTAGCTGTGAATGTGGTATTCAAGCAGTCTCCAACTTAAGAGCGGGCTCTGTTCCAAAAAGTTTCAGTGTATGTCAGTTTTCTAGTACTCAAAATGTATCTTCCCATAGAAACCATGTCGTGCGTGGTGGTTGGGTCCCCAGGCAGCCCACGGAAGCCCGTTGAAGCCCGTGTAACTGAAGTGCAACCCTGCCCTAATAGTACCCTAGACCCCAATGTGCTCCTGTGGGAGAGCACAGGTGGCGCTGCAACCCAGAGTCCCTCTCCTCTCCAAATCCTACCCCTGCTGGATATGGGAGTGGTCACAGCATCTCACCAAATTCCCAGAGAGATGGACCCTGCATCTCCGGTTCCAAACACCCCCTCTGGGATTCATCAATCCTTCCCTTTTCTTCCACATCTTTCCCGTTAACAGTCAAATGATGTTTTTCCCAACAACACGTCAGTGCAAAGCAGGGAATTGGGCAGACTCCCACTCAGATTGTTCTGCCTTCAGGGAAGGAGAGTGGTGGGAGCCTCGCCTGGGAGGCACGCAGGGTGGCTACCCGTGGCACTCTACCAGGCCCTGTGTGGCTGATGGAGAGAGAAAGAGAGGCCCAAAGGGGGAAGATTGTCAAAGTCGCACTTCATTGTCTTAAGAAGCACTCTTAGTACCCAGAGCAGTGTCAAACACATCCCAGAAGAAACAAATTATACATGAGTTCAAAACAGAAGCAAAACTGATATGTATCCCCTTTAAAATGACAATCATCCCTAGGCACATAATTAGGTGAAACACAGAGCAAACAAAACAAAACAAAACAGGATGAGAGAAGTGGAAGGAGGTGCCTGGCCCGAGTGAACCTGAGCGCCCCCTCATGGCACCAACAGCACCCGGCCAGCCCAGCGCGTCCCAAGGGTCCTGAGCCCATTGGCGGTTCTGGCACCCTTGCGCCAGAAACCAAGTGGAAACCCCCTGGAGCTCTCTAGCAAGTGATTTTTCAATTGCTCCTGGCTGTAGTTTTTTAATTCCAGGTTTTGTTTTTTGGTTTTAGCGTTTAGCCCAAGGTCACTTATTCAATGAAGAATTGATATAAATAATGTTTGGAGACAGAGTCTTTTTTTTATTATTTATGAACCATAAAGTAGATAACTTGTCCTCACAGTTCTCACTAAATCCTTCCTACCTCCGGCTCGCACCGTAGTACTGAAGAAGGAAAAATTATTTCATACCTAAAGTTTTTGGTCTTCCTCTAACTGTCCTCAATTACCTCTAAATCTGTGGGAGAGAAAAATCAGTGGCTCTTACCCATCAGGAGGGACATGAGGGGACTAGGCCCACCTGCCATCCCACAGTCTAATGTTTTAGGCAGCATCCCTGAAAAAATATGGGTTTTAACTCTCTATAGATGTATGGATAACGTAATGTGGTATATCCATACACTAGGATGTTATTCAGCCTTAAGGAAGAGAATTCTGACCCGTGTTGTAACATGGACAAACTTTGAAAACATTAAGCTAAGTGTAATAAGGCAGACAAAGACTGTATGGTTCCACTTACATGAAGTACTTAGAGTAGTCAAACCCAGAGAGACAAAGTAGAACAGTGGGTGCCCTGGCTAGTGAGAAGGGGGAATGGGGACCTATTATTTAATGGGTACAGAGTTTCAGTTTGGGTTGATGAAAAAACTCTAGAAATGGAGAGGGTGATGATTGCACAACAATGTGGATGTACTTAACACCACTGAACTTTTCCACTTCAAAATGGCTAATCTTATGTTATATATATTTTACCATAATTAAAAAAGATACATGGGCTTGAGCCTCTGCTCAAACACTCGGCCTCATTCCAAAAGCGTGTATTGAGGGATAACCGTGTGCTGCCAATCAATTTTCAAGGTGTTTGTTGGGGGGAGGGTTGCAATTTTAAATAGCACAATCAGTAGAGAACCTATTATGAAGATGAAGTCTGAGCAAAGACTTGAAGTGAAAGAATGAGTAAGCCATGCCAATCTGTGGGTAGAGCATTCCTGGTAGAGGGAAGAGCCAGTGCAAAGACCCCGAGGCACATATACCTGAATATCTGGGGACCAAAATGATGCCAATGGGACTTGGGTGGTCAAGACTGCTGTAATGCTGGAATTTCCAAGTGGAGACATGCTACACGCAGGTAACACTGGATTAGTGAGTGTTCAGGGATGTAGATAACCAATTCAGATCTTGTCCACATGGGAGCAATGAACCTATGACGTGGGCCATGAATGGTCTTCATTTAATCGCTGTTTTCACCAAGGCACCACACCCCACTCTCTTTGAGGCCTGTGATGTGGAGTGTGAACCTCTGTGGTTCAATTTATTCAGAGACTAAATGTCCCTTTTCCTGTCACATGTGGGGTCAGGTACCAGAGGGATCTGGGGGACTAACAACTCCTCAAGCCGACTTTCAACCAATCCTCTTTGTAACCCACTCCCTGTTCTTACCTTGTGGGGACCTGGGGACTCCATTTGCTTTTCATTGAATAAAGGACTGAACTAAACAATATACTTGAAACAAAAGAGAATCTGGTACTGGAATATATAATCATGATTCCAGGGGCTCTCAGAGGTCAGATGAGAGGGAGAAATCACAGAAAACTTTGGACGTGTTAGGAATTGTATATAAGGACAGAAACTGCTGCAGATGGAGCACATTAAGGCGCCAAAGCCAAGGGTCTGAGAAGGTGGGGCTGACGGACAGGCCCCTACTGGAAGCACATTCAAGATGCCAGAGTGTATCCCACACACACTCGGGGTTTGTACCCAAGGGTCTCATCAAATCTAAGCCTTCTGTCCTTGAACTCATTCTTTCTTGTTGAAGTTCTCATTGGGATTGGGGAAACAATGAATCCCTAGAATTTCCAGGAATTCCTGGAAAATTGCTACTTTGGTGAGCAATTTTATTATATGAGATTGTGTTTGGCATCTGGGCTCCCAAAACATTTCGAGGACATTTCAAAACATTGTGTTTCACTCTGTATCCAAACCACATCTGATTCTCCTCATAAGGACCATGGCTTCATCAAAACAAAGAAGTGTGTCTTGTTCATCTTTTTAGCCAGTGTTCATAGCACAGCATCTAATCATAACTGGTGCTCGGTGAGAATTTATGGAATAAATCCATGACTGACTGTTGCCAACAGAATAAGGTTTCAGTATTTAAATACAGTTTAATATCCCCATTTTTCCTGCTCTACTTTGGAAGACTAGTGGAAACGGTTCCATTATACAGATTGGAGCCATAAAAGGTGTGTTAGTTTATTGCTGCATGCCAATCACCCCAAAACTTAGCAGCTTAAAACAACACACGTGTATTATTTATTATTATATCCTAGCTTCTGTGGGTTGGGAATCTGGCCGTGGCTTAGCTGGGTCCTCTGCTCCAGGGTCTCTCACAGGCTGCAATCCAGGTGTCTGCTACAGCCAGTTATCTCAGGGTCCGCTTCGAAGCTCACACAATGGTTGTTGAGAATTTGGTATCTGGTGGACAGTTGGACTGGGGGTCTTAAGTTCCTCACTGGCTATTGGCTAGAGACTACCCTCAGTTTCTTGCCATGTGGCTCTCTCCACTATGACACCTTGATTCATCAAAGCTCCCAAGCCGAGAA
Source organism: Indri indri (assembly GCA_004363605.1). NCBI lineage: Eukaryota > Metazoa > Chordata > Mammalia > Primates > Indriidae > Indri > Indri indri. Next base: position 31,667 of record RJWJ010001896.1, on the reverse strand, counting down.
GGCAAGATAAAAAGTACCAGCAAGATGGATGTCACAATGTTTTACGACCTCATCTCAGAAGTGACAACCCATCACTTTTGCGGCATTCCATTCACTAGAAGCCCATGTGGGGCATGAACACTCAGAGGTAGGGATCACTGTGAACCACGTAGGAAGCAGCCCACCACAGGGCACATGCATCCTTCAAGATCACACAGCAGACTTGTGGTTGGAGTCAAGTGGATCCCCACTTTCCTCTCTCCTCCTCCATCCTAGTGATGCCGTGGGGCAGGGCTACTGGAGAGGGAAGGAGTGGATTGGTAAGGAGGGGAGTGGAGGGGTGAAGGAAGAAGGGCACTAGTCCATTTACCCACATTTACTCTGGAACAGAATTTAAGTTTTCAAGTGATCAAACAGTTAGGCAAAAATGAGAAGCGACTGCCGGGATGGATTTATTACCACTAATGCAAAAGCTGTTCCTAATAATGGTTTAAAGTATTTCCATATAATACATCTGTTCGGTTTAAATTCATAACTGAGGTCTAGAAAGAAGCACAGAGCCAGTCAGGGAGTGCTCAAGAGCCTGGCACTTTGTGTGCAGGTTTGTCCTGTAGGGAGGGATGTTGTTTGGCCTGATTCTGGTCCAGAAATCATTGCTGGTAGGTGTGGCCACTGACAAACCCCCCGCCCCACTCCCCGCTCTGTGGTGTGGCTCAGCTGCTCACCATCCCCTACAGAAGGAGAGAAAGAGCTTGGGACGTAGCAGGACTGGGCCGGAGGAACCAAACGGGGCTCTCAATTCGGAGAGCTGTGTGGGTGGTTAATTCAGATGAATCTGGACCCAAAGACTTCCCCTCCTCCAGCTGGAATGCCCGAGCCTTCCCACTGTGTGCTCAGTTCTTTCCTCCTGTGGGTTTAGTTCCTCACCCTTCACAAACCTGGCTTGACGCAGGAAGTCCAAGGGTATCTCCACACCATCTCCGCATCTCTGTCTGTGTCGTGTATGTATGTGTGTGGGGGGGGGGGGGATGAGGGTGCTGAAAATAGCAACATGTTATTTCTAGGCCGTTTAGAGAGAAACAAAGTAGGATGAGAACAATGAGAGAGAAGCGTGGATAACTGAGTTAGGAAGGGAGGAGTAGAGAGTTATACACCTGCTGCATTTTTTATCCCTCTCCAAATTAGCTTCTCCCATTTGGGGAACAAGAAAACTGATGCTCAAAGAGCTGAAGTAGCTTGACCAAGGTGACATCATGATGGATCCAGAACATGGTCCTGGAGCCACCTCTCCAGATGTAGCATGGATTGGCAACACGTGAGACAGAGGCGCTGGCCTTCTTTTTGGTGGGTGGTTGGCAAACTTCTCCTTCTCCTTTCATTTTACAAATTACATACACGTCTATGTATTCTTGTTTCAATTACTCAAACTAAGCTAGAAGACAAATTCTCATTCTAGGAGACCAATCCCAGGAGTAGACCACTGGAGTGTGTCATCATAAAAATCCCTGCAGGGTGAGTGCAGCAGGACCCTTCATAGTGCTCAGGCACATAGGTCTCTTGGCCACACCACCATGGTGTGAACAGAGGCTCCCTTGGACCAGAAATGTGTCCTGAGAGTGAAGTCTTAAAGGGACAGAGGGCCTGTGAAGGCCCAAAAGCAGCTTCTGTTTGCTGGTGGAGGGAGTGTCAGGGAAGCTGGCACCTGCCTACCACTGGGACCTCATGAGAAACTTAGGCCAGAGTCTATCTATTTAGGGACTCCAGGTGACAGATGACAAGGCCAGCTTTACCCAGAGGTGGAAGCAGCCTTTCTGGCTGATCTTTTTTATATCAGGAAGAGGATAATTTCATGGAGCAGAAGTCAATTGTAGCCGATTATGGTAGAAAGAAAAATGTAACCCCCCCCCCCCACCCCAGCCAAAGATGTCCATGTCCTGATCCCAAGAACCAGTGAATATGTTCCTTTACATGGCAAGGAGGTATTAAGGTTGCTGATGGAAATAATGTTGCTAATCAGTTGACCTTGAGATAGGGAGAGCACCCTGGATTACTCATGTGGGCCCAATGTACTCACGAGGTCTGCTGAAGATAGAAGCAGGGGGCCACCATGCCGGTGTCAGGGAGATGAGAGCCGGGAAAGACTCAGCCAGCCATGGCTGACTTTAGAGACGAAGGGGGCCATGAGCCAAGGAATGTGGGCTGCCTCGGGAGCTGGAGAATGCAAAAGAGAAGTATTCACTCCAGAGCCTCCAGAAGGAACGAAGCTCTGCCAACACCCTGATTGCAGCCCAGTGAGACCTGAGTTAAATTTCTGACCTCCAGAATTGTAAAATAATAAATCTGTGTTGTTTTAAGACACTAAGCTTGCGGTAATTTGTGACAGCAGCTGTAAGAAATGAAACAGAAATAGTCTAGAGTTGTCTAAATCCAGGGAGAAAAATCTGTGCTGTCCAGAGGAGCAGCTCAGTTCCTCCCCTGCCGTGGGCTGGGCAGAGCTGAGATGCATCCAGCCCTGCAGGGCTTGGCCGTCAAGGTGATGGCGAGAGTCTAAGCAGGACTGGTTCACTTCTAAGTGGTCGAGGGCTGTTGTGAGAACCCAGACATGACTAGAGAGGCTCTCGGCCCCCTTCTTGGGAACCTTCGAAGTCATCCTTTAAAAAGGAATACTAGCCAGCGACAGCCACCAAGAGAACTCTGCTTCTTTGACCTCCTCACGATCTGCGCTGTTTTGTTTATTTTCCTTGTAGTGATTGACAGTTGAATCTTTAAGGAAAGGGCCTTGTGATATATTTCAGGGGCAGCAATGATAAAGGGGGGAAAAAAGAACATCTCCCCTTTCCCGGTCATCCAGGGCTGCCAGAAACCTGGGATACAGAAACAGGTGTTGGCGATAGGGAGCAGCAGAATACTGGTGGAGCCCTGAGGCAGACAGTGAGAGGACTTCCGAAGGATGTGAGAAGGTTGTCCCCACGCATGCAAAGCCAGGACCCACAGGAGGAAGCAGCAGGTGCAGCCCCAGGAAGGACTACTCTGATTAGCATGCAGTCGGCACTCAGCAAACATGAGCTGCTATCATGATTTTTATTATTATTATTACATAATAAGAAATGTCTTTTGGGGAAAGATTACCAGATTACCCATTCTTTAAAAGGAAGATATGACATTGCATTCTTTCATACCGTTTAGTTTATCTGATTCTTCTATAACTGCGTTGACGTGGTAGGACAGGTGGCATCTTTTCCCCACCATTTATAAACTTAAAAATGTCAAAGTGAAATACATCCTTGTTTCAGATGGACTTCAGAGTGAAGAGTTCAATGGGCAACAAGAGAGTCCAGGCCAGAGAAGGAGGGCGCTCAGCAGTGCTGGAGGGCGTTGGCCTCAGAGCACCTAGGAGACACGTGCTGTGACCTCCAGGACTAGCTGGGGGACAAAGAGCCCAGAAAGACAGATCCACTGTCTCCAGACCTCAGAGATGGCCACTGACTAGAACCCAGCTCCAGGCTCTCTGCTTGGGCCCCACACCACCCTGCTCTGGTCTTCCTCACTGCCTTGTCCCCAGCTGACTGGGAACGGGCTATAAAAGGGGCCAGCCTCTTGGCAGGACTCCCATCCTCCCAAGGCTCAGAGCCGTGCCCTGGCAAGGTTTCCAGCCACTTCTGCCTTCTTCTAGTTACCAAAGGAAAAAAAAATACTGATTGTAAACATCACTTTAAAAGCATGCCGTCCAACAGCCGGCTCAGCTGCAATACATCAGCCAGAATTGTACTCATTTATGGTGAAGCATTTTATATTAATGTTTTCATTGCTTATCACAGACACTGGCTTTAAAGTGCTTAAGCCAGCTGCACTGAGTTATTTATTAGGCTTTTCTTTTTTCTAAGTTGCCTTTTCCTTAAATAAAGTATTTGTTTTACTTTCATACATTTAAGAATCCCTCTTCTCTTCTGCCCGTAACTTGTGATGGCTCATGTGCATACAGCCCCAGTTTCTCCAGAATATACTCAGTACTTTTGGAAGTCAGGTGACTGCAGCCAGTGATGCCCATGGAAGGGTGAGGTTCTAATGAGGCAGAAACTTCAGTCTCTGCACGGCCATTTAGCTTCCCTTCCCCCATGTCTTCCTTTGTCCTGAAAGCTGGCTTCCACCTCTACTGCAATAGTGAAGATCTTCAATAGTTGCCTTAAGTCAACTGATTTGACATCTGAGTGATAGTCAATGCTGTTGATCATCTCCCCCTTTCATGATTCTCCTCTTGCCATTCTGACCACTCTTCTGTCCTTTCTCTTCCCTAAACATGATGGCCTAAGGGTCAGGCCTCAGGCCTGTCTCCTTTAGAACTAGCAACTACATAAAGCAAAGTTCTCTGAATGGTGAGACACACCCCTCTTGCTTCACCCACTGGGCTCCCAGAAGGCTGACAGCAAGACAGAAAGCTGGAGTGTTGGTCTCCAGAAACTGAAACTCTCTAGACTTGTGACTCTAGAGGTGACTAACAAAATTTCAGGATTCAGTCACTGCACATCAAAGCCTATCAGTCAACAAAGCCCAACAATAACCTTATGTTTCCAGTCAGCAACGTGATTCCTCACTCTGAAATATGAACAGATAGCCAAGGATCAGCAGACATTAAAAAGAACTCTAAGACAACAAAAGCTGGAAATTAGGGGCTCAGAGGAAACAAAGGTAAAGCAGAAAGTAAAAGAATCCTTTTCAAAAAAAAAGCCATATTGAATATCTTCAGAAAAAAATAAGATGGGTATTCATGCAACAAGAACAGAAAGCTATTGCAAAAGAATGATCAGAAAATTTTTTAAAGAGTGTGTAGGCATATATGGAATAATCACAATAAAAAATTAAATAAACTGTTAGAAGATAAATATAAACAATTTCAATGAAATGGAATGTAGGAAAGAAATAGTAGGAAAATTAAAGCATCTATCAAGGACTTCCAATAGTCTCTTTAAAAAAAAGTTTCAATAAGAGAGCTGAGAGAACATAAGGGAGATAATTGCAAAGGCAAAATTTCAAAAAGATTTCCAGAACTGAAGGGCATGAAATTCCAAATTTAAATAACCCATCAAAAGGTCAAACATAATGAATGAAAAAAGATGCACACTTAGGTATACCATTGTGAAATGTCAAAACACTAAGGATAAAGAGAAGAGATAAAGACTTTGAGAATAAGTGAGAAGATCGCATAAACCACATGTAAATCAGGAAGGCATCACACTTCTCAGCAGCAACACTAGAACCCAGAATCCAGGGGATGCCTTCAGAATCCTGCAGCAAAAGTATTTCCATCCTAGAGTTCTATATCCAACCAAATGGTAAATTAAATGTGAAGAGCAAATAAAGATATTCAGATATGCAAGGGTTCATCATTTTACCCCCATGCATGTTTTTCTGAGAAGCTACTGGAAGAGGATCTTCACCAAAGCAACAGAGTAAAGCAAAGAGGACCTGAGACCCGGATAGGAAAAGATCCATCAGAGAGCAGCCCCGGAGAGACCAAGGCAGGAGGGATGTAGCAGGGCCAGAGACGGCCAGTCCAAGTCTACTGGGGCAGGAGGCCGGACCCCAGGAGAGGTGGTTTTAAGAAAAAAATACGTTGTTCAGTCACCCAATGGACTTGACTCAGTCTAGGGGATCTTGGTAACTCTGCCAGAAAGATTAGAGAAGAATCAATGATAGGTACATAGAAAACCAGGAAAATTATTAAATTGGACAATCATTAGCTCTTAGAAAAACAAAATTGTTTAAGAAAAAAATCATATTTTTATTCCCTCGTGAATATTTTCATACATATAAATATGAAAATCCTAAAAATTCACACAACAGAAAATTGCAATGTATTAAACAACTGTGTTGAGAGGATGGACGGAAGAGAAGGGGTGGTGTATTGGCTAACAGAGAGAAAGCCCAAACCTCCGTGGATGGAAGGTCAAAACAATGGCCTAAAGAAACAACAGTATAATAGTATTATTTAGAAACAGGAAGGTAAATGCAGGCGAGAAGAGCTCAAAAAGGTGACAGTGATGTTTCTGGAGAGTGAGACTCAGGGGTGAGGAAGGGTGGACCAGAGAACTGTTAGGTTTTTTTTCCTAAATCTTGTCACAAATTTAAATTTTGTAATCATACACATGTGCTAGTTTAACAAGAAGTAAAAATTTAATTCAGGTGTATAAACTTTAAGCGATATACATAGCTGTGTATTCTAGAAAGGGCAAGAGTCCACTATGACTAGGTGTACAATGAGAAACAAAAGAGACGTGGTCCCTGCCTTCTTGGAACCTCTCTCTAAACACGGCACGCCATCTCTAACCTCTGTACCCTGCACTTGGCTTTCCCCAACCACTTGTCTGACTCCTCCATCAAAACTCCTCTCACACCTTCCTTGGCTCACCCAGGCAACCAGGCCTTCCCTGGGTCCCATGCCCTTAGTGCAAACATCCAGCACAGCCATTGTCTCATTGTATTGGACTTGTTTATTTGCAGGCCTGTCTCTTGACTAGTTCGTAAGTTCCTGAAATGCAAGGACCTCATTTTACCTGGAGGGTGTCCTTAGTGATGAGCACAAAGCCCAGTGAGTGGTGGTCAAATAAATACATGCACAGATGCAGGGATGCAGGATGCATGCATGGGTGTATGTATACGGTAGGATGCATGGATGCAGTCACAGAGGGCCAGGCTAGGTTTGCTTGTTATCACCTAAAAGAAAGAGCAATACTAGTTGATTAAGTAAACAAAAAAGACTGAGAGAGCAGGAAATATCCAGGAAATTGATTGTACCATCCATCCTAGGCCAGGCATATAGGCTGCCCAGAGGGAGCACCTAGCACCTAAAGGATTAGTATATAGCTTCCAAGATACTTGGGACCCAAGGGGGTCCACAACAATGTACATGACACAAGAAGAGGGCAGGCAGGAAGGAGGTGACGTGGAAAGGGGAGGCAGTGGCCTGAAGACACACTTCGATGGCAGTAGCACCTGTCTCTACTCATGACTTCCAGCAGAAAGAACAAATGCCTCTTGGGTGCTGCTGGATGTTGCTCTCAACTAAAAGTGACCATGAAGGAAGAAGCCAGGCACCCTCCAGTGATGACATGCCATGTCTAGTACTAGAATCTGGATGAACTGAGGTCCAGCCTGTGGGTGCCATCCACACTGCTGATGCTAATAGTTTACATTCTTTCCACGAATATCCCCAAGCAAGCGGACAATAAGATGCAGGGATTATTTGCGTATACCCCCTTCCTGTCCCTGCCCCATCGAGCACAGCCATTCCCTAAATTGGGGGGCCCAGCCTTCATAATCTGAGTCTGAAGGGAAAGGAGCATGCACCAAGGACTCAGAGTGAATTTCTGAAGCCCTCCTGATGCCACTTCGTTCCCACCAACAGGATCTTTAGCAATTGAAAGTTCACATGAATTTCTCACACAGTCATCCAATTCAGGATGGTAACTGGTCAGCTTTGTGGCATGATTTAAGGGCTCTGAAAAGACCACACTGCCCCCCAAATACCTCCCCGCTGGCCTGAAATTCATTTCACTTCATAACCATGCTTGAAATTCCACCAATTAGAAATTCATTTACAAGCCCCTCTTGTAAAATGTGCAAGAGTGATTAGCTTTATTTGATTCCTCTCCAGAATCTAAAATTAGGACCAATGGCTGGGGCTTGTAAAGAAAAATTGATGGGCTTTAGTTTGACTGAAAAAGCCTCTTCTGTCAGTTTTTGCTCTTCAGCAATGGGACCGACAACCTCTACGAATGACAGGTAAACGATCACTTAGGATAAAATCGTCTCCTTCTGGACAGCTTTAAAGGGGTAGGAAGTTCTTGCTCACGATGGATTAAAATATGCTTCCCAACACTTTCAGCAGTTTGCCCTAGTTCTGCCCTCAGCAACACAAAGGGAGTCTAATCACCTGCCCCTTGTTAAATATTCTAAGCCAGGCTTCCTCTGCCTGGGAGTTTCTGTGGCCCTTCCTCCATTTCCAACAGCTGGGAAATACGTGTGCATTGATTTGGTTGAATAAGGCCATGCCTGCAGAATTCTTTGCCCACCCACCAGAGAATGGTCTTTCATAGGGTAGAAGTTGGTAGGGTGTCTGTGACAGGCACTAACAGCCTCGTGTTCTCTGCTTCTCACTGCTAAGCACTCTGGCACATACAAGGGCGTGTGGAACTGGAAGCAACACGTGGTGGTTGCAGAACCAGTCAGGCACCAGGCCGTAGGCAAGGAAGTCAAATCAGAGAAAAGGGCTCAAGAAGATATCAACACCTAGGCTGGTTGGTTTGCACAAGAACTATACCAGGGTGCAGGAGATCGAGCATACTGCCTTAAGGAAAGGGTTTAACTGCTATTATAAACACAAATAATCACTGACACTCAGCAAAGCATCTTCCATTAAGAGGTGCATATGACCAATAGAATGTGCACGTTTCAAGCCTAGGCCTCAGGGGCCTTGTAACTTCTTGCCTTGCCACCTTTGAAACCCTGAGATAACCTTGTGAATAAACCAAAACTAGCCTGCCGGAAATTGAGAGCCCTGTTGAAGAAGAACCAAGGCACCCCAACTGACAGCCAATTCCTGGTCAATAGGCTGCCACCTTCGAGACACATGAGTGAGGGCACCCTCGATCGTCAAGCCACCAGCCAACTCACCAGCTGACCAGAGACACCTACAAAAGCCCAGCAGTGACCCACTGAGCCAGTCTGGAAGAGATGAACTGTCCAGCGAAATCACAGAACTATATAAATGGTTGTTTTAAGCACAGCATTTTGTGGCTATTTGTAATGCAGCAAAAGCTACCTGATACAACCTTCCCTCTGCGCCTTTCTGTTTAACTTAGCGTGTCCAACCCTTGGCTAGTGGCACTGAAGCCCAAGGGCAGGACTAAGCAGATTGGTTATGTTAGGAGCCCGGGAGCCTTTTGAGGGAGGCATAACCCATATCCCAACCCTGCAGCACAAGCTTCCGATTAGAGAAACCTGTCAATGGGATCACAGTGACCTTGGTCAGTCATTTGATCAGAGTAGATAACAGCTAGTAACACTTACAGTGCTTAATCTGTGCCAGAGACTCTTCTAAGGGGAATCTTGACATCTACTATCTCATTTAATTTGCACAACACTCCTGTGAGATGCGACCATTTTTATTTCCATTTTCCAGATGAGAAAACTGAGGCACAGAGATGCTAAGCAAGTCTCTCAAGGAAGTGGTGCTAGGAAGAGGTGAAGCTAGAATTTGAACAGAGGCAGGCTGACTGCTAGGGTCCTTGCTCTTACTCAGAATCCTAATCTGCCAAGGAAGGATACCTGGGTCCCCAAAGGGACCTCCCAAGAGGGAAAGGGGGATGTGAACTGGTGACGGATCAGTGCTAGGGCCCATGAGGTTTTATGGGGACAAAATGATTCTGGCACAGGACATGGTAGAAACTGAAAATACCTCAGGACCCAGTCACTCAGGAGAAGCGCTTTGGGCAAACAGTGGCTCAGCATGTAAGAGCATGTGAGTAAGAACCCAAGCTCAGGAAGCCACAGCAATAGCTGTGGGCACAGGGATCTGGACCTGCAAGGGCAGGATTAGGGTGCCAGGCAGGGATCCACAGACATTCTGTGGACCAGAATGCAGCAACCATGACATACCCCATGTAGCAATGCCACGGACACATGGGGCTTTTGATTTTTTCTCTTTCTGCTTTTGGGGAAATGTGTATGGGAGAAATGAGAAACTGGACTTTCCAATAATAAGAGCAGTTGAGGTCTTAAGTGATTGATCAGGAAAATAAAACAGTAGTGACTATATTTGCACCCAAAGTAGGTGAAGTTGTTTTAGTGGCTTCATGAGTATTTCTTGAGTAGAATTGCACAGTTTATAAAGTGCTTTCAAATACTTTATTTGCTTCTCACAACAATCCTGCAAGGTGGATGGAACAGGTGTCATTGTCTCTGCAGAAACTGTGGCTCAGGGAAGTGCCTTGCCCAGGGTCACAGTCAGGGCCGAGACACCAACACAGGCCTTCACCCTGAGCTCTACAATTCCCTTCCCCTGGCCCCCGGCTTCTCCCCATGCACATGATGAAGTCGTGCAACCATAAAGAAGTCATAATTCAGGAGAGGAATCCAAGGGAATGAACACTGGCGACGCACTACCAAGATAAGCCCCACACTTAGAGGAGCTCAGAGAAGGTCCCCATATCCCAGGAGAATCAGCAACGGCTTCAAGGAAGAGGTGGGGGCTTAAGATTTTCATTCATTCAAGCAGCTCTTTGTTTCACAGACAAATGTTTCTTTAAAAACTTGCTGATGAATTCCGTCCAGTCATTTTTTAGCAACAAGTTGCTTGAGGCTGATCTGCAAAATAGTCAGCTACTTGATGTAATCCATTTTTATCCAAACTGTTTTACGTGCTAAACAAATCATGGTGATTTTTTTTCTTGTTTGCTTGTTTGTTAGTTTAAAAGCAGAGACTGTTCTAGGGGAGCAGCCTCAGCTCTCAACCCCCAACACCTGCCCACTTTGGGCCCAATCCCAGCTGCTGGGGTGGCAGCTTGGATGGCGAATACAACTTTCCTTTGCTTCCTGTTGAGCAACTGGAAAAAGACGGGAGCAAGAAGAGGACCCCTGGCATCAGACGTCAGCACTCTGGAAGTGAGTTTTTATTGGGGAGCGGAAGAGAGAAATCACTGAATGGAAGGAATTATCATTTCTAGAATCATCTCTGGATAACAAATTGCTGATGCCTAGATATCCACAGATTATTCTATCTGAGTTTATCTTGTTGCGACAGATCCGCATACCGTAATCAATCACGCCGCGTATCCATAAAACAGCTTGATAGTACACATGTATTCTCCTCAAAATAAAGTTGTAACATTTACACATAATAACTTATTGGGCTGCAGGCTTTGCCTGACGTATGCTCAATATCATCTGACGTTTTATTGGATCCCACACAAACTTTTGCCTGATATAGTCGTTGTACGGAGAAAAGTTAATTGAAGCCTTGATTGTAATAAAGAAAAATTTTTAGAAGGAGAAGGAATTGAGGCAACCTACTCTGGAGGCTGCAGGGAGGCCAAGATGGCTGGAGCATTGGAGGAGACAGACAAGGAGGGGATTGGGCCTCCCCACTCCCTGGCTGGCAGCTCTCTATGGAACAGGACAGTTCAGCTCCCCAGATCTCAGCTGCCTCATCCATGAAATGTTTGGCATTGCCAAATGCTCAAATGTAAATTATACAGAGAAAGTGAGAGAGGTGGGGGAGGATGGAGAGATCGTGGGAGGGGTTCCTGAGCAGTGCGTCACAGAACACAGAAGGCCGCTTCCTCTGATTAAATGTGGGGCTGGGTGGTGGCGAAACATTGTGAAGAATAGCTCGCAGCTGGCTCACGACCATCGTCCCCAGTCGCAGCTGTCCTCTTCATTTCTCTCCTGCTCCGGAGCCCCATGCTCTCCTTCTCCCCACCTCCACCCCAACTTGCCTGTCCTGTGCCCACACTCCCAGCAGTATCGCCAACCTAAAAGCCAGGGCCCGTGGGCATGCTGCCCCTTGTAGACGACATGAGGGTCCCTCTGCTCTCTATCCTAATCAGAGGACACAGGGGATGTGGAAGCTGATTTGGGGGTACGCTTTAAGAAACCACAGAAATTAGCAAGTGCCACATAAATAAATATGCCCTTTATGGTGCAGAAGGACTCAATGGATTGGGCAAAACACAGGACTATGCTCGTGGTCCCCAGAGCATCGTTGTCACCGTGGAGTTTTGTCAGCTGTCCACCCTGGCTGGGCTCTGCTCTTGGAAGTCCTGATTGAGTAGGTCTACTGGAGCCTGGACAGCTGTTGTTCCTAAAGTCTCAAAAGTTTCACAGATGATTTTGATCAACTCTAAAGATTGAGACCAGCAGGACCAGACAGTGGCTTAGGCTCCTTCCTACTTGCATTCTAAGTGCAGTTTTTAAGTGTTCTTGAGGGAGGAGAAAGAGGGGGAATGAATGAATATGGTTTTCTGAAAACTCAATCAACCTTGGACAAAAGGAGTGACTCAAATAGTGAGCGTTTAACATCTGGCCCTTGCAGTTTAATGAAAATTAGAGTTTTTGCTGTCCGCTGGGCATGCCACGCTCATTCCCTGCCCCTGTCTTCAGTTTACGGAATTCTTCAACCACTAACATGGTCCTTTCCTTCCTCTGCAGCCCATCTAGATCACATCTACTTATTTGGAGAAATGATGGGATATGTTTAATCAAGTGAAAATCAGCTGACAATTGGGCGAAGAACCTGCCTCAACCCTCTTGCTTTGAGGTTTGAAATTTTTCCATTGGGATAGTTCACTCATATTCGCACACTGATTCACTCATTGAATAAACATGTTTGACCCCGTCCTATGCCTCTGAAACTGTGCTAGGTGCTGGGGATAGAACAGTGAACATACCAACATGGGAACATGATCCTTGCTTCATGCGTAAGTGTCGTTGTTAAGAGCAATCTGCAGCTTGCAGCTTAGCACTTGGGAAATCTATAGTGTTGACAGCTTCCAAGAGTTTAAGGAGATGGAACTCTCATACAGAATCACAGACATCCTGAGGATTATCCATTCCGTCGGCCAAGGAGGCTAGTAGCGGGATGTAGATGGCTAAGATTTCATGTGACTTTTTCTAGATGGGGCTACTCTGCCTCAGCAAAATATACAAAAAAGCAAGTTGAACTGAACTGTAAACTCAGGGATATTTGCCTTGGAAATGGCTCCTCTATCCAGGGTGCTGGACTTTGCTGAAGTCGAGCTGCCAATCTGCCCAAGCAGGTGCGTTCGAATGGTTACCATGGCTAAGAGGGGGGGACGGAGGCCCAGCGACATGCTGGGTGCAGGCAGAAGCAAATCAGCCTGGTAAATCCATGCTGCTGAGATAATCATGGATATTAGGGGTCAGGACTCTTCCCTTCTGCTCAGGCCGGTCCTTGTCCCTGGCAAAAAGCAGCTGGAAATGGTTCACATTGGCCTGGGCCGGGCTGCGTGGCTGAGTTGCAAGCACAGCCTTGGGGATGAGGGGCACTTCCCAGGACAGTCCACACTGATTCCCAGCTATGAGCACCCTAGCTTTGTTCCCACCCTGTTCAGCACAGGCCATCCTGTTTCTCAAGAATGATCCCATCAGCTCCAGGATGGCCCCTGGACCCAGAAAATGTCCCAGACCAAGAGGGATTAATCATTGCCTGATGCTCAGTCTCTTTGCCCCCCAGTTCCTGGTGTCAGCAAGTCTGTCCTGTCCCAGCCAGGACCTCTGCTACACTCCGGGTGCACAGGTCCCCCTAGTCTACAACACTGCACGCACACATTCCCTTTAGTTAATCTGAAGCCTGGCTAGGACTTTCAAAAAGAACTCTTATTGGGAAACCCTGGGAGCAGAAAGAAGACAAATGGATGAGTGCAATAATGCTGCACATTCGTATAGCACTTCACAGTTTGCGGAGCACTTGCATGTTCGTTACCTCATTTACCCAGCGTGGCTTCCCTCCCCTAACTTAAGTAAAGCCTAGCTAGAGATTGGCACGGCTCTGCCAGGAGCTTCCTCCGTCCCCGTCTGACTACCATTCCCCAAATCCAGCCCCCACATCGGCAGCACCGGCAGCCTGAAGAGAGCCCTCATGGCCCCCAAAAGTCTGATTCCTGGTCCCAGGTCTGACTCTGACCTTTTCCCTGGCCCAGCCGACCCACTCCTTTCTTGGAGGTTGTGTTCCAAAAGCATTTGCACTAACTAGTTGCTAATGGAGATTCTAACCACTGAGGAAAGCAGTTTCCTTTTGCCAGAAGAGTACCAGGTTGGGTCACTCTCAACTTCTTTGTGGAGAACAATGAGAGCCCCATCCATTGAGCACATTAGGGTGCCAGGCACTGCTTCTGATGTGTGTGAGCTCACGTCCTCACGAAGATCGTCAGGTGGATAGTATGGTCCCCACGTTACAGAAGAGAGAGGCTTAGTAAGCACAAGTCGCATTTTATGTTGTAGAGGACAGGGCGGACTGTGGGACAATGAGACTGACACTGTTTCCATCATTGAGCCATTACCTTAGGAATGCATGTGTTTGAGATGCACATACCAAGCTCCTCCTGTGTGGCCAGCCACAGAGACACAGCAGTGAATCAGGCGTGGCTCTGCCCCGCGGAGTCCGTGGGCTGGCTGGTCACCAGCAGCCTCTCCTGCTATTGATAACACAATGTCGTAAGTATTATCACAGGGGCTTGAATCCGATCTGGGGCCAGAGGAAACTGAGAGGTGGAATGATTTTCTCCCTCCTGTGCTCACTCTCAGCCCCACGGTAACAGACCTGGGCGGGTGTAAGCAGCGTTGGTCCAGCAGGCTCACGGTCACTTCCAGGCTCATGTCTCTGAACACTTGTAGCTCCCATTTCCTCCGGACGTCCCTTTACGTTTGGTGCCCCTGCTATCTGCATATGCCGTCAGAGTTCATGAATTGCCCACCGTTGACCAACGTCCCCTTTGTCAGGCATTGAGGAGCTTGTGTCGCCCTGACCTTCTGGCTGGCTGTGCTGAGGCTGCTCTTTCCCACCCTAATGGGGGACTCCTGGGGGCAGGACCAGGACCAGGTTTGGAGGAACCCAGACACTGGCCCTCTTGCACTCAGGGTGCACTCTTTCTCTGACTCAGCACACAATATCAGCAGGCAAAGGGTCTGCGGCCTGCCAGATGGGCCCACCGGGTCAATTCTGGCAATTGATAGGGCTGCAGGTGGCATAGCCACCTCCTTCTCGTAGCTGAAGATATGCCTTATGTAGGTTCAAAATGTTCAAAGCCCCCAGCTCATAGCATCTATATGCACTGGCCTGTGGCTGTCCTCCTCTTTAAAACCAAAATCCTGTGTTATTTCCACAGACGGGAGAGGCCTCAGAAATTGGGCTCTGACCGATCTGTGCTATGATCTGGCTTTAAGACACCAAGACAATGGACACTGCCTTCTTTGGGGCAGGGAACTTCACCCCTGGTCCGTGAGAGGCTGAAAGGCTCAGAGAGTCTGCTGAGATCCACACACAATTGTATAGGGTGGGTGTGTGCACTGCTTTCATCAGACCCTGAAAGGGGTCCACAGTCCTCTCAAAAGGCTAATAAGCCCTGATTTGGAAGGTACTTGCTGGTCTGTACACATCAACCCTACTGCAAACCTCCACACCCAAGACCAGCCTTCCCCACGGTGCATCTTCCCAATCACATCCAGTTGACCCAACCAATGCAAACACAGCAATAATTTATTTCAGTGCAAAGAAATGCAAATTGGGTTAATATTCCTTTCTCTGAACCATCACATATTCAATGTAAACTAATTCATTTGCACAGCAGCGAATTTTTCTAGAAACAAATGATACTCTCTTCTGCACAATTCAAACTAGCACATTTTTTAATGCAACAAACATTTATAAACCACCCATCCCTCCCTCCTTTCCTCCTTCCTAAAAATACCCATTGCAGCACCATCTTCGAGCCTACAGCCTGTCATCCCAAACTGCTGTATTGTATTTATATAATGGGACTGTTTCCATCCCAGTCATCAAATTACTCTGTTTATTATTATCCCCATTTTACAGATAAAGGAACTAGGACACAGAGAGGTCAGCAGACCCGACCGGCCCCAAACCCCACAGCAGGGCTATAGAGGAGAGGACGCATTTCCGGGCTACAGCAGCCTTGGGAGAGCAGAGGCGGGCAGCCTGGCTGGGCTACGGCTTCTAGAAAAAGCAAGCTCTTGCGGGGGTGGGGGGATGCCGGTTGTCCCCCGCCCCAGGCCAAGGCCAACGCATTCCCAGAAGTGTAGTCAGAGGTCTCCGCAGCGACCCCTGCTTGTGCCTTCATCACGCTGGACAGATTCGTGCTAGTACATATAAAAACAAGAGCTCTGAGAGAGGCGAGAGGGACACTTCACAGAAATGCAGCCACCCAGGGCCAGCCTGAAGATCCGGAGCTTTAAGGCCTTTCTGGAGTGTCGAAGGCATCTGACCCCCTCCCGGCGCAGGGCTGGCCCTCTCCCCAGCCAGCATCTTCACACTAGGCCTCTCCCATCAGGAAACACCCCAGGGTGCGGCCTGCGACAGGACAGTGAGTCCGGCTACTCACACTGGAGGCGCCTGTGGGTTGGCATCACTCTTCACACACGCTCGAGACTCCAGAAACACACACGTGCAATTGCATCTGGGGACACAGCTCTTAATTCAAGGAACCAATCCCCAGGGGTGGGATTATTTCTAGCCCCCTTCCACTACCACTTGGGAAGAATCTAAGGACTTCATCTGGTGCCTGTTGAAAGGCCACATCCAGGTCGGTACCCCCTACCCAAGAGCAGGCTGGGAGCTGGCCCGCTACAGTAACCACAGCTACAGTAACCACCCCGTTTGCTTCTGACCCCACATTTGCATCCAAGAGAGCCCCTGCGGATGCCTCCGCCTGAGGTCCCCGGATGTGCTGAGCCTTGGTGGGGGCGGGGCGGTGGCTGTGTAGGACCCACCGCATCAGCGCTCTCCTGCAGCAGGGCTCGTTATTAATAAACACGCTGCTTCGAGCATTTGCTCACGATTGTTTGATATTTCAGTTTTCAGTAATTTTCTCAGTTAATAATTTATTAAATGGATTATTTGTCATTTCAATTTATTAAAAATTGATAAAGGGCTCATTTCTTTTTTCCCAAGCTAGGACACAGGGAGAGATATATAGGCCAGAGTACAAATTAAAGGCTCCCTTCTTCCTTCCCTTCCCCGTCCCCACCCAGTCGCCTGCACCCAGGGAGCACCCCTGGGTCCCCTTACTGGGGTCCCCATACACAGAGCCCCACTCACTAGTCGCTAGTCATACGATGAGGCAGGTAAGACCTGCCCTCACCACCCCCTGCCCGGCCACCTCCACCGCCCATCCTGAATGTTGGCTTTCTTTTCTCAGCCTGTCCCCCCCACCACGCAAGGCCCTCCAGCTGTCAGCTCCGCAAAAAGAAAGCCCGTTGTCGCCCCACGCCTCTGAAGACTGCGCCGTCCCCTGTGTGAGGTGGGGCAGTGTTTTAAAGGAGCCTGGGATGGTGATGGGACTTCAGGCAGTGTGATGAAAGTAGGAGGGAGGTATTTAACGCAGTGAAAGATCTTGCAGGGGGCGCTGGAAATGGCTACCTGCCCTCCCTATGGGCGACACCAGCCACTGCAGCCGGCTCACTCCTGGTGCCCTGGACGGTTTCACAGTTTCCGTGTTCTGAGTGTGGCTCCGCCTGTGCTCACAGACTGGTGTGTGAAGACACTGAGGAAGGACGCACGTAGACCATCTCCTGGTCCTTCTTCTCCTCCTCTTCCTCCACTGCACTCGGGCTCTTACTGACTCCTCCTCTCTCTCCTCTCTCTCGCATCTCCACACACTTCCTGCTCCTCTCCCCTCTCCCTCGTTCTTTATTCCTCTTTCCCTTGTTTTCACTCCATCCTTTCTGCCTGCTATTCTTCTGTTTGGGCCCTTGCTTCTCAAGGAGTTGGGGTCCACAACTGGTTGAATACCTGTGTTCCCCTGGCCTGTGAGGGGCCTCCCAGGAGCAGCGATGGAGCTTCACCACCAGTGTCCTGGGGTCACAGCAGCTCTGGGCTTGTTTCCAGGCTAAGAGCCAAGCCCCGGGGCCATCCCATGTGCCTGGCTCACAACCTCAGGTCCCAGAGTGCCCACCCACCCACAGCAAGGACAAATGACAGAGCTCTCTGGATCCAAGATGGTGCAGGTGAAGGCCCACCCCACTCCCGGCAGAACCGCCAAGAGCAGAGGAAAGGGAAGAAACCACAGAGGGCCAGGTGGACGCCTAGAAAAGCAGCAGCCCCTCAAAGTCACTTTAGCCAAGAGCATCGGTCACCATTTTGCCATTTCTGTCTGCCTTCACGGGCTCCTTGAGATCCCATGTATCATTGTTTTCCAGAGCCCTTTTCCCCAAGATGAGTTTAATGGCCTTATAAAAGTCACATTGTGCACAAATTGGGAAGTTTCTGAAGCACCGTGCCGGCTCTCATGCATACACACTCACAAAGTTCCCGCAGCCAGGCTGGGAAGGCAATTCAAGGCACAAAAACATCCTTGGGTAAATTACTTCCTATTAGTATGTCACATATTTCTTAGATACGACTGTAGTTCCAGGAGGTGACAGCAGCAGTTGACAATAAAACTTTGCACTCTTTTTTATTTATATTTTCTCTGCCTTTCTATTTTGTTTGCTTTATTTTTTCTTTCCCCTCAAAATTACATAACATCACATTCAGCACCTCATCTCCTGGCTCCCAGGGAAACAATACCCCCTGAGGCTTTTCTTGACTTTCTCTCCGGGTGGCTGTCCAAGAAAGCATCTAACCTCAACTACCACAGAGGAACCCCAAAAGGGTGTTGCAGGGTCGTCGTTGAGACAGGAGGCCTGGAGTGGGGCTCCCTCATTCCCTGGTCACTTCCCTCCCCAGTTCCTTCCCCTGCCTCTCTTCAAATTCATAATTCTCCACTGAACAACCACTATAGGCCTAGACCACAGCTAGATGACCTGGAAGACGGGGGGAAGACAGGAGTTCATTGTCTAGCTCTGAGTAAGTCCCACTCAGTGAGACAGTCTACTCAAAAGAAAAGAAAATATATGGTAAGCGACAAAGAGCACATTACCCTGAACATGCTACAGGAGCTGGGCTTTAGAGGACCAAGGTCAGCCTACAGGAGGAGGCTGTGCCCAAAGCTAGGCTTTCATGGGCAAGTAGAAGACAGAAACATTGGGAGCTGGGGGCCCCCACTCCATCTTCGAAAAATGTGGTTTCCCTTAGGTTGTTCTTTGTAAACCTAGCGGCACCTTGGTGTTTAAGAAGTACATCTGGATGGAGAATGAGAAGGGGATGCTCTGGTGAGAGTCTCCAGCAGGGAATTGATGCTCCTGAACAAGAATCTTCTCTCCATTGTCCCAAGACCTTAAAAAGTCCCTGAAGCACGGGCAGGACCCAGCTTGTCAGCCTTTGACCTGGGAGTGGAATGCATGAGGTCCACTAGCCCATGCTAAAACCCTGCACGTTGGGTCTCAGCTCCTCATCGCCAGCCCTAGACGCCATTCAAGGAATACAGGAATGTCCTCCCTTCTCCCAGGATGGAGATGCTCCAAATATCAAGAGGGTGTCCTCCTGAGAATTGTTCTGTCCTCCAAGGATGTGTCAGAACCTTTCCAGACCTTTTGACCTCACAGCCTATTCCCACCTCCCACAGCCCAGAGGATTTCAAATGCTGCGCTTTCCTTGGGAGGATGAAGTCTCTCTGCAACTTCAGCTCTCTGGCTCCCTGATGCCCTGCTGGCTCCAGCGCTCCTCAGGAGCCTGATTCCTGTGGTTTTCATCTCAAGCTCAGAGCTGTAGACAAATGGCAGTGTTTTTACCTGCTCCTTGCCAAAAGCACCCAGCTAGTTCTTATTCTCAGAATCTCAAGTCTAAAAAGTCACCCAGCTCAAGTTGATAGCTGAAGAAGAGCTTATGCCTTGGTGTTTCAATCCTGGTAGGCTTTTGAAAGGGGGTACATCTGAAGTTTGCAGAAGAGGTGTTTTTTTCCATAATTGGACAAGGAAACAGAGAGACAGATTAAGGAACAGGGATTAGAGGAAGAGGGAAAGGGTGTTTAGTGTAAATGCCTTAAAATGATGAATTTAATTATTTTCAACTTTTCAGCTAAAAGTCTTGATTCTGCGTTCAGAGTCATTGAAACAATGGGAAAACCCTACCACTAAAAAATAAAACACTGTCAGATAAGTCCCTTATTGTGAACTGTCCTGTGCCTTTTTTTTTTTTTTTTTTTTTTTTTTTTTTTTTTTTTTTTTTTTTTTTTTTTTTTTTTTTTTTTTTTTTTTTTTTTTTTTTTTTTTTTTTTTTTTTTTTTTTTGGTCAGTGTAGATACATCCTGAATATTTTAGGACTCTCTGGACCTCAATTCTCTACCACTTATAATTCAAAATTGCATCTCCCCCTGTCTTCTCCCAGGACTCTTAATTTCTCTTCTCTCTCCACCATTATTTATTTAAGCCTTCTAACTGTATTATTTATTTTAACACCATATCTGTATTATTTATTTTACTGTAGCTCCATAGCGATATTATTTAAGTCTATAAAATAAAGCTTTTTCCCTTGAACTCTCTGTGCAAAATAAAATTGTATTGTACTGAAACATTCTTTGAAATGCCCTTCTTTTCTACCACTGGATAATAATAATAATACTTTGCATATATATAGTACCTTTCATCCTGGGATTATTTAAGTCTGCAAAAGCAGTCTGTCTGAATTCTCTATGCAAAAATCATGTTGTGTGATAATATTCTTTGAAATGCCCTTTATTTTTCACTGCTTGCTGGTACAAAAATGCTCTGTCTTTGTGCAGAACTTTTCACCTAGGAATTTCCAAGTGGTTCTCTCATTAATGCTCATCTACTTAGAATGGCTAGGTAAACAATGCTCCCACTTCCTGAGTGGCGAAAGTGGAGCATCAGGAAGACCTCTGTAGACAGAGTGGGTGTGAGACAAGGACAGCAGGAGGAAGGTTGTCCACCGTCCCATGTGGCTACTCCCTGCCATGGAAACAACTCCACACAGCCTCTCTCCTCCTGTACATCATCTGCATTTATCAAAGAAAAGTAGACTGAGCTCTGGGAGCCAGATTGCCTGGGTTTAAATCCACTTACTCCTGAGTGGCACATCCAGGGAAAGTCCCTTCCCCTCTTGAAGCCTCAGCTTGCTCATCTGTGCTCAGCCCCCTCCCACATCACAAATTGTTCTTCTTATGCCTAGCCATTCATCCATCTTTTAATGTCCAACTCCAGGTCCATCTCTAGGAAGAGCATGTTAGTCCATTTGCACTGCTGTAGCAAAGCACTGTAGACTGGGGGGCTTCTAAACAAACAAGCATTCACAATTCTGGAGACTGGGAAGTTCAAGATCAAGATGCCAGAAAATTTGGGGTCTAACAAGGACCCATTTCCTGGTTCATGGATGGCACCACCTCACTGTGTCTTCACATAGTGGAACAGGTGAACAAGCTCCCTTGGGCCTGTTTTATAAGGGCACTAATCCCATTCATGAGGGCTCCACCCTCATGATCTAATGACCTCACAAGAGGCTCTACCTCCTATTACCATCACCTTAGGAGTTAGGTTTTTGACATATGAATTTGGGGGCCACACCAACATTAAAGACCAAAGCAAAGAACACATGGCAGCCCCCTTACATTCTCCAATAATGGCAGCCAGTGTCTGTTGCTTTCTTTGTGGTCGGCCCTTGGTTCTTAAGTTCCCAGCAACACATCTTGGAGCTGGATTATGTGTTATTTTGCACAATTTTAACTACCTCTTGTGAATAAACTTTCATTTATTGATTGATTGATTCAACAAATACTTATTGAGTATTTACTGTGCACCGGGCACTCTTTTGGGCTTTAGGGACACAACCTTGAACAAAACAGTCAAAAACCCGCACGATCTCAGAGCTTAAAATGTTGTGGGAAAATATATCCACCATCAGGTCTGTAAAGCTAAGCCACAGCAAGACTCACACCTTCTCTCACGGCTCTCAAAGGGCTGAACGGAGCATGGTGCACACAGCAAGGGGACAGAAGATACTTTGCACCTGTTTTTTTAAATATTAATGATAAGAGGATACAAGACTTTAAAATAATTGTAACAATTTTTTCTAGTTTTAAAAAAACATCTTTAGAAAGTTGCCTTCAGTCTCAATCTGCTGGTTATTAAGTCTCTAACTATTCTACCATGTTTTATACAGTCAGTATAGTTCTTTCCAGAGGGACCCATCGCTGTGAAGAGGATCGAGTCTACAACCTCCAACCCTTCAGTTATTCATCTGTTGAATGGGCTGGTGCCTTCCAATCTCATTGCAGGGAAGAAATGAGACAGTCATTCAAAGTGCCGGCACCATGCCTAGCCAGCAATAACAGTTTAATAAACCACAGAACATTTTTCCCTTCTTGAGGCTCTGGCTCTAACTCCGTGCCATGTCTGAGAGACTGAAATGTTTGGGCTAATAAAAGGGCTGTCTGATCTCCCCAGTAAGTTTTCCCCCTTGAGAAGCGCAGGATAGGACTCCTGTCTCTTCTGTGGTTTGTGCGCCAGCTGCAAGCATTTTGCAGCCTTCACCGAAGGCACTGCACACCACAGCATTGGGTTCTTGTCCCCCTTTCTGTGCTGCCAAACCTCTCCCACCTTCATTTGCTCTGTTAACTCCCTCTCCTCGATATGTATTGTTGTCTTTTCTGTGTACTGTATATTCTTTGTATACCATACACTGTATTTTTCAGTGCTCTGCATTCTTCTCCAGGACATTTCATCCTTATCAATTTGCAGGCCAGTACACCTTACCTTACCCAGTCTCCATCATGGGGTGCCCACAGGAAAAAAAAATGTAGTAGATGTATATAACTTGGTTTGATTGTGTGGACTATATGAATTAGTTATAATTACCCCTATTTTAACAGATCAGAAATGGAAATCTGCCCCCTCCCAGGCTCCCCTGATTTCTAGCCCACGCTGCCTCCTTTCCCTGCAGGAGTGCTGTATTTCCTCTCCAGCTACACAGCATGTGTCCTTCCCGAACACCTTCTTTGTGCCTATAATTATGTTGGCACGGAGGATCCATTGAGGAGCAAGCCATGTTCCCCTGTATGCAGGGACCACAGTCTAGTTGGGGAGACATACAAAAAGAGACAATGAAAATACTGTATGGAAATCCCATGGGATAAAGCGTAGGGTCTCATACACAGATTGAGCCAGAGTCAGGGGTCAAGGAGACAGGAGGCATTCAGGCAGAGGGAAGAGAGCAAAAGTTCCCTCTGAAGCAGCAGAGCATGTTCAAAGAACTGGAAGAGTTTAGTGTCTCTGAAGCCAGGGCAGGATTCTGGAGGGCCTTCTAAGCCCCACTAAGGAGTTGGGACATTGTCCTGAGGTTACCACGAAGACATTGGAGTCACTAAAATTGATTAATCAGAAAATCAACATGACTAAATACAAAGAAAGTTCCAGTGAGGGCAGATGTGAATAGTAAGGTAAGATGTGAGTAGTCGGAGAGTCAAGAGATAAGAAAACTCCTTGAAAAGTTAGCAAGGATTCATTTAAGAAATATTGTTTAAATGTTTCTAAACATGGTCTTACATGTATAAAAAGCTAAAGATTCCACACACAAAAAAAGTTAGTGCTAATAAACAAATTCAGCAGTTGCAGGATACAAAATCAACACACAAAAGTCAGTTGCATCTCTACACATTAACAATGAACAATCCAAGAAGGAAATAAGAAAACAACTCTATTTATAAAAGCACCAAAAAGAATAAAATACTCAGGAATAAACTTGACCAAGGAGGTGAAAGACTTGTACACTGGAAACTACAAAGTACTGCTGAGAGAAATTAAAGACACAAATAAATGTAAAATCATCCCATGTTCATGGATTGAAAACCTTAAAATTGTTAAGATGTTGAATACCACCCATAGCAACAAATTTAATGCAATCTCTATCAAAAATCCCAAGACCATTTTTCATGAATATACAAAAATTCATCCTAAAATTTATATAGACTCCCAAAGGACCACAAATAGCCAAAATAATTTTGAAAAAGAACAAAATTGGAGGTCTCATATTTCTCAGTTTCAAAACTCATTGCAAAGCTATAATCATTAAAACAATGTGGTATTGGCATAAAGACAGACATGTAGACAAATGGACTAGAATGGAGATCTCAGAAATAAGCCATCATATATACGGTTAAATCATTTTCCACAAGGGTACCAACGCCATTCAATGGGGAAAGGACCATCTTGTCAACAAATGGTGCTGGGAAAACTGGATAACCACATTCAAAAAAATGACATTGGACCATTACCATACACCATATGTAAAACTTAACTCAAAATAAATCAAAGACCTACACGTAAGAGCTAAAACTGTAAAACTATTAGAAGAAAATATAGGGGAAAATCTTCATAATATCAGATTTGGCAATGATTTCTTGGCTATGACGCCGAATGTATAGGTAACAAAAGCAAAAATAGATAAACTGGACTATATAAAAATTAAACACTTCTGTACATTAAAGGACACACCAATTGAGTATAAAGGCAACCCACAGAATGGGAGAAAATATTTGCAAATCATATATCTGAAAAGGGTTTGATATCTAGAATACACGAAGAATGCCTACGACTAAAAACAAAAACAAAAATAAATCCTGACTTGATTAGAAATAGGCAAAGGACTTAAACAGACATTTTTTCAAAGATATATAAACAGTAAACAAGCACATAAAAAGATACTCACATCACTAAATATTAGGGAAGTGTAATCAAAACCACAAATGAGATACCACCTCATAACTATTAGGATGACCACTTTCAAAAAAACCAAAAATAACAAGCACTAGCAAGGAGATGGAGAGATTAGAGCCCTGTGCATTGTTAGGGAGAATGTAAAATAGTGCATTGCTATAGAAAACAGTATTGCAGTTTCTCAAAAAAAAATAAAAATAGAATTACCATATAATCCAGCAATTTCACTTAGGGGTATATACTCAAAAAGAATTGGAAACAAGGTTTCAAAGAAATATCATACATTCATGTTCATAGCAGCATTACAACAGCATTAAAATGTGGAAGCAACCCAACTGTCCACTGATGGATAAATGAATAAATAGATAGATAAACAATGGAATATTATTCAGCCTTAAAAATTGTGAAATTTTTAAGGAAGGAAATTCTGACACATGCTACAACATGGATAACCCTTGAGGACATTATGCTAAGTGAAATAAACCAGTCACAAAAAGACAAATACTATATGATTCCACTTATATGAGATAGCTAGAGTAGTCAAAATATAGAGACAGAAGGTAGAAGGGTGGTCTCTGGTGCCTAAGGGAGGGAGAAATAAATAGTTGTTGTTTAATAAGTATAGAGTTTCAGTTTCGCAAGATGAAAAAAGTTCTGGAGATTGGTTGCACAGCACTGTGAATGTACTTAACACTACTGAATCATATACTTAAAAATGTTAAAATGGCTAATTTTGTGTTATGTGTAATTTATCACAATTTTTTAAATATTTTAATGCAATTGAGGGAAAAAAGCTTCTAAAAGAATTACGCTGCTGTTCAGTTTTGCTTCCAAATTTCCATTTTGGATCACTTTCTTATGTAGTACGTTAGGCACATCAGTAACAAAGAGCCTTTCCTCCCATCTCCTCAAAGCCAATTCAGAGAGACAGGGGAATCCAATAAAAGAACAAAATATCAGCTCCACAGAAGCTAAGAGCTTATTGGAGAGCATAGCTTCAGCCCTGTGGCCAAGTGGGCTAGCCAGGCATTTACCCCTAAATTGGAGGCCCCACAGCTTCCCCTACTTTGTACATCATGGTGGAGAGCAGACGGGAGTCCGAATCCTGCAGACAGACTGCCTCCAAGCAGAGGGAAAGCAAGATACAGAGCTCTGCGTCTTCCATCCCCACCCCCACCGCCACCCCACCCCCGCCCCCGGGCCTCAACTCCATCCCCCAACCCAGGGAAGAGAGATTGAGGAGAAGCCAGGAATGCAGTCAGCCCTCCACTTGCAGAGTAGGGAGCATGTGTTCTCCCCAAAGGGCTACTAGGCAAATTAAGGATTGGTTCAACCCAATGTTTTACAACTTTTCTGCTGAATTACCCCAAAAGCAAGAGAAAGTAAGGGAGTCCCCTCATCACCCCTCCCCCACTATCCCCACCTCTCCTCATAGGATCTGGAATGAGCCAAAGAACTTGGCACATGGCAAGCAGCACATTTCTTAGAAGTCTCATTTGAAAAAAAAAAAATTCTCTTCCAAAGTATCAGTCACCATGGTAACATTGCTGTTGATGGGGTATGGGGTCTGTTGGTGGTTAAGTTTTCTTAATCTTAATGGAAGGGACCTGACCATCTTTGAAGTTGAAGGACTTCGGCAAGCTGAAGGACTGACTTGTACATGGTAGAAATCACAGTGATTTGCTCTGGGTGGGAGGGGAAGTGTGTGAAGGAACATTTTGACTGGTTAGTGGCCCTCATTGGCAGTGAGGCCAGTGGAGTTGGGTCTCCTCCCCCAAGTCCCACTCTTTTGCATTTGGAGCTAGAGGTTGAAGGGGAGGGTCTGAGTACATTTGTATTGGAAGAGGTGGAAGGCCCTTACCCCTTCTCTTTGAAGCATTAAGTTGTTGAAACACACCAGATGGACCAGAACAGGCCATACCTAGGCCAAATGGCAGGAAAAGAGAGTAAATTCCCTGAAATAAAAGGGGCTCTAGCAGGAGAGAAGCTCAACTCCAGAGCAGTTCTGGAGGGTCTCTTCCTGATGCTGGACCCTCCTGGCAATTCATTCTCCCTGATGCAGAGCTGGGGGGTGAGAGGCTTCCAGCAGTGAGAAAGGCGGGTGTGATGGCTGGAGCCTGGGCGTCCTTGCCTCAGGGCGCCCTAGGCGCACCCTCTGTCACACATCTGGGTAACCCACCACTGGGGCAATCTCAAGAAACCTACTGCAGTGGACTTAGGGACATGGCAAAGTAGACTGATTCCCCCAGCCAAGGCACCAGGAAAAGGCTGAGCATTTTAAAGTAAGCATAATTAACACTGCTATGGAAGTCAGTAGCGCTTTTCCTACAACCCTTCAGATGCTTCAGGAAGATGTGCCATCCTCTCACGAGGCTTGGCATCCCCCACAGCCTACCCCGACAACAGACGTGTCTCCATTCCAGCAGGGTGGTCTCACTTGTGGGTCTCGAGATCAGCGTGCCGGTGAGTTTCTTCCTGTGGTGCAGCCTCTGTGCCACTTCGGGCCATAGAGGCAGTTTGTGGACTTTTACAAGTGAGAGATCTTCTGGGCAGGCCAACACTATTCAATACATTCCCAACTTACATCCCAGAAATTCAATCAGATTCTTCTCATAGCAAATGGAGCATTTCCCTCTGGAGCTGTATGAGTGGAATACTGAAAACATGACACACGCCAGAGAGCAAAGATAACCAAGCTCCTTGGTGCGACTGTGGGGCTTTAGGACCAGGAAGGCTCGCTGTGTGTGTAGTGCCAGTTTCTGAAACTCGGCAGACGCAGGGCTGGCTGCCAGCATGGGTCACAGGCCGAGGAGCGGCTTTCTGAAGAGCTAGGTTCAGATCGATTAAGCAGCGGGGCTATTTATTGACCACTTTAGATTCCATAGGAAAGGAGAAAAAAATAACCCACCGCAAAAATGAAATGCTGTCAGTAACCCCAATAGGCTTGCCCACCAACTAACGAGAACAAGGTAAATTGGAGCTCAATTTACTCAGATGGATAATAAAACTTTCAATTATGGTTGCATTATTTGTTGCTATATGGTTGAAAGATTAGGTGACAATATGCAAAAAATAGTTTCTTCATATTATAATATTTAGTAATGTCATTTTATTTTTTATATGTTTCATTAAATTGTTTTGTGGCTTTATTATCTACCCAGATGCACAGCCCAGAAATACAATTATTCAGATTTAGAAGCAATAAAATTTGGCATGCATTTTCTCGTATTCAGAATTCCTGCATGTTAAAAAGAAATTATAGCATTCTTCCCACATTGCACTGCTCTGAGGCCCTCACAGACCCATTCATTAACTGAAGACATTACAGAAAGCACACCATTTAGGTTAAAGGGCCCTTCGGATAACAGATATGCATGCACGAAGCAAATATTTCACTGTGGCCCCGCCTTTTGATTATGACAATAATAGAGGCAAACGGATACGCGTGTGCTCTAATGTGCTGCTCGGTGATGGATCCATCGAGTGGTGAAAACCCTGATTGCAAAGCAGCACACAGAGAAAAGCATTATGACAACAAAACCTATCTTTGTAACTATCAGGAAGTGGGAGTTTTACTACTTGGAGAAAAATGAAAGCTTCCTGGGGAATTGTATTTTAGAAGAGTTCTATAAGATGTGAATCCTGAACAGATTTCAGTCGCCCGTGGAGCGGTGGGTGTCAACACGTGTGTGGGGCCCCTCTGGCCAGAAATACTCTTCTACTGACAGGTCACAGCCTGGGGCCTCAGAACCTCGCGATCGAACTGCAAATAAATACCTTGGGGGTATTTATCCACCACTGGGACCCCAACACACGTTTAGCAGATAATTACTTGAAATCATGGAAACCAAAATGCAGATATATTAAGGAACATAACACGGCGCTACGTCAAGAGTCCATTTTGATTTGAGGACATCTGACGCTGTTAAATGGAAGGAAGTATAAAAAGAGGGAAAAGATGGTGCCAAAACGTGATCTTAGATGCTCAATATAGGAAAAGATAAATTAAAAACTGGAAAAATATATCTGCAGCACATACTACCAGAAAGGATAAATATTGAAAGTATCCAAAGAATTTCTATAAATCTACAAAAAAAAAAGGTAAACAAAATGATAGACAAAAACGGGACAGAAGACATGAAAAACATTTCACAAAAGAGAAAACACATATGGTCAATAAACATTTGGGGAATAACAGGGAAATGCACAATGATGCCTTTGATGCCCATTTGATTGGTAAAATTAAGAAAGAGTGTATCACGAAGTACCAGATAGGATACAGATACACAGGATCGTGGTGGGAAAGGATACCGGTAAAATCTCATTGGAAAAGAATTTGGCATTATCTGATAAAGTTAAATAGTGATACACCCTACAACCCCCCAACTCCAGTTCTGGGTATGTACTCAAGACTAATTCCTACAAGTGTGCACCTGGAAGGATGTACAAAAGTATTTATAGCTGCACTATTCTTGGGAGTAAAAATCTGGAAATATTCCAAATGAATATTGTAAATTCTGGTGTATCCCATAATGAAATATTGTGAGGTACTCGAAACTAATGAACTGCAACTACACACAACAATATGGCTAACTTACGGCAATACAATGTTGTTGAAAAAAGTTGGTTCCAAGAGACTAAAAGGCAACATGATCTTCTTTACTAAAAAATTTTTTAAAAACAACCAAACAATATAACCTCAGGAATGCATACCTATATTGATGCTACATTTTAAAGGGGATGATGAGTGCAAGATTCAGGAAAGTGACTAGCTCTCATAAGGGTGAAGCAAGCTATGCATTAGGGAAGCCGTGTGGAGGAGTGAACATACCGTGTCAGTGTCTAAGACATTCTCTGTGGCAGATACGAGCTCTTGGGTGCTTGTGCCATCATAAGTATACACAGAAGGCAAAAGGGGGCCATATACAGACTGTGACAGGAGTGTGTCAAGGACTAAAGTTTAACCTAATTCTAAGCACTGAAAATCCTGTGTGATTATTTAGTGTTCAGGCACCTTTGGTGTATATGTATATATGCATGCATATTTCATCCACACATTCATCGAGAAAAATAATGTGTTATTTTTAAATGAGCAATTAAAAGAAATCTATTATTGTTAAAATGATGATCAAGAAGCAACAAAATAGATATCCTATGCTGAAAATGCTAATCATCAAAAAGGTAGTGGGGGGAGGGGCAGAGACAAAAGGACAAGGACAGAGAGAGCAATAAAGACCCAGCTCAGGTAATTTACTTGCTGGGTCAAGGTTCCCCTTGTAAGGAAAATCACAGAGACTTGAGCAAAAGAGAGGACATCATCCATTGTGGTGACTCTCTATCCCTACTGGGCCGCAGAAAGCACCTGGTGAGCTTTGAAGAAATACAGATGTCTGGACCCCAATATCTGAAATTCTAAATCCTTTCATCTGATTCAGGCTGGTTATCAGTAAGTTTAAAACCTCTCCAGGTGTTACCAAAGCCAAGAACCACTGATCTTGTAGGAAAAGCATTAGGTTTGAAATCAGGTGACCTAGGTGTTCTGGTCCCATGTCTTCCTTTAGCTAGAGAAACTTTGGCCCAATAGTTTTATCTCCTTAAACCTCAGTCTCCTCATCTCTAAAGTAGGTGGAGTCAGAGACAGGGAGGTGGGGCTAAAGACCCTCACAGACTGATTTCACGACCTCCTATTTATAGTGAAGGTGGGGGGAAAGGATCATCTCAGCAAAAGGAACTTCACTGGCTTCAATCCAGGGAGCAGTAAATTGAAGGAGTCATCAGTTTCCTGGCTGGTTGATTAGATAGTGCCTAAAAGAATGCTTAATGAAAGAGGCAGTATAGTCTAGTGGTTAAAAGCAGAGTGCTGGGGAATTTCCAATCAAGATGGCTCAAAGAATTCTAACTTTAACAACCCTCCCTGCTACAAACAGTTAAAATTTTAAAGAAAAAAGCAATAAAACAATAGCCAAGCTCCAAACATGTTATCAATTTCTGTGGACCAGAAAAAAAACAGAAAATCAAGGGATTGAGTAGACTCGTGGGTCTCCTGGACCCCAGAGCTGGAAGCAGGAGTTGTAGCCCTGGAGCTCAGCTTCTGCAGGTTAACAGAGACCCAAGGAGCCCCAGGTTAGCCAGTTACCCAGCTAGGGTCACTGTGGGACCCAGCTAGTATCACTGTGGGAGCCAGGCCTGGAACGGAGCTCCCATGTGCATGAAAGAGTCCAAGGGAAAATAGTAGCCTGCTGCAAGGGGTAACAGAACATATTGGACAATGAAATTAGAGAGAGAGAAAAAAAGGCATAGACTAGTGGCTAGGAAGTGAGACTAGACAACCACAGGTTCTGGACATGAGATACTTCAATCTCACCACAGAACAAGAGCCCAAATGCATCTAGCTGCAAGGAACCACCAAATTTACATGAAATGGGAAGTTTTCTAGCAAAATATAAATTACTAAAGTTGACTCAAAGAAATAGAAAGCCTGAATAAGCTAATAACCGTTGAAGAAATGGAATCAGTTATCAAAATCTTCTTCCCCCAAAAAAACCAGATGCCAACAGTTGTAAATGTAACCTAGCAAATCTGTAAGAAATGAATAATTCCTATTTTATACAAAATACTTGAGAGAAAAGAAAAATAAGGGAAGGTCACCCATCTCATTTTATTGATACCAAAATATGACAAGGACAGTACAAGCAATAAAATTATAAACCATTCTTGTGGACACAGATATAAAAATCCTAAATAAATACAAGCAAATAAACTTCAGGAGTATATTTTTTGAAGTGTAACCAAACACTTTTGTCAGAAGAATATAAAGATTTTCTAATATAAAGTTAAAGGAGAAATATCATATGACTTTCTCAATAGGCACACAAAAAGCATCTGTGCTAGATGTCCTAGCCAAGTAATATGATCAAGATTAAAAGAATGAGATATAAAAATCGGAAATGAAGACTCAAAACTAGCAAAAATATGCAGCAATATATTCGTATATGTAGAAAATCTAAAAGCATCTATCTGCTCTTAGAACGAATATTAATAGTAAAGTTAAGCAATCCTTATGCACAAAAGATAATCTTTAAAAAACTAATAATGCTCCTATATGCCACTTTGAAGAAATAATAGAGAAAAAAGGATCCTATTTGCAATAGCAAGAACAATTATAAGGTTCCTAAAAATAAAACTAAAAAAACTAGGTAAGAACTTTATAGAGAAAATTTTCAAACTATTACTGATGATAATAAAATAAACTTAAATAAATGGAAAGATATATTAATACTATTTTTGTGGTTGGGAAGACTCAGTTGCACACAGGTGCAATCTTACTCCCA